>OMMV01025577.1:0-10358 GCA_900302635.1 Chatrabus melanurus
ATTTCCAGTAAGTAACTTTCTTCATTCATGCATTCATTTTATATACCCTCTTATTCCAATTAAGGGTTACGGGGGCTGGAGCCTATCCCAGCGGTCATTGGGCGAGAGGCGGGATACACCCTGGACAGGCTGCCAGTCCATCACAGGGCCACATATAAACAGACAAACACATTCACACTCTCACTCACACCTACGGTCAATTTAGAGTCACTGATTCACCTAACTTGCATGTCTTTGGAAGTGGGAGGAAGCCGGAGCACCCGGAGGAAACCCACGCAAACACGGGGAGAACATGCAAACTCCACACAGAAAGGACCAGGTCGGAAGTGAACCTGGGACCTTCTCACTGTGAGGCAACAGTGCTAACCACTAAACCACTAGAAGTTTTTGTCACTTTTCTGTTAATCTTTATTCTTTCTTAGTCACTAACTAACTTTACTTCACATCAGACAGCCTTTCGAAGGGGGAATTTAAGGTTTATAAAAACAATCTAAATATTTGGGCACAAACAGAGGCCTCTCCATTACATATAAAAGTTGGGATCTACTCCAGGATCTAATAATAAAGAGACTTGATTATGGGAACCCTGTGCACCATAAAAGCTAAAATAAACATCTTCTGTGCTTAAGGACTGAGGGTATTTTGAGGAAATAACAAAAATGGTAGTATTGCTCCAAAATGCTTCAAATGTCAAAACTATTGCTCTCATTGGCTAGATCTCAAGAGCTTTCCAATGAATATCCATGTTGTACGGTTTGGAGCTTTTTGAAAAAAATTTCACACAATTTGCACATCCTGCATTGGTGACATAAGTTGCCATCAGTCTGTAATGGGACATGTTAAAGGTTATTTTAGCATGGAATTATTCAAAAAAGGTACTAAGAAAGCTTTTAACCCTCTACTTCAGTTCAACAGAGCACTTTATAATTTGGGCACCCCAAAATTAAATTAAATTAAACCCTTAGGGTTTGTATCTGCTGTGTAATGGAGAGGCCTGACAAAACGGTGCTAAATTGAGTCGGAATGATTGGCAATTAATGGAAATCATAATTAATGGTAATCTGAAATGTTGACATTTCAAATGTTAAACATTTCAGATTTCCATTAATGCTGATTCCAACAAGTCTCTGTACTGTTGGCACCCTCGCCCACTCCGTCTCCTTACAGTCTCACTGGGGAGTGCTTACAGGTTACTGGACTCTCCTCATCCACCATGTGATATTAAAGGCCAATTACTTATTGAGAATTCTTCTTCCTATAAAGTTGGCTTTGTTGGAGTTGGCCCACTATTCAAAAGCTTTCTTGAAGTCAAACTTTGCCATGTCCAGGATAGGTGGTGTGTCATGAGAGATTTGCATGAGAAGGTTACACTCTTTGACTTCCAACCTGTTCCTGGTGGTGGTTTTGATGAGGTTATATCTACTGAAACCTCTTTCACAATCAACACTGGCAACAAAGATACATGGGGCAATGGATAGCAACTTGGTGGTCTGTGGATAGTCTTCCAAAAAGCTAGAGGATTTTTAAAGAATGTCCTTGCACATTTCATCAAAGGACATGTCTCTGTATTCTGCACTCATCTGATATTTGAAAGTTGACCGCTCAATTTTAAATGCAGCACTATTGGATCACCTCTGGGGTTTCAACTCTCTTTCTACCATAGTGACTACAGATGGTCTTGACTTCATCATTGCCATATCTGGCCAGGTCCCCATGTGGGGGTTGGGGTGGGGGAGGAGCTTTGAGGGATCAAAAATCAAGAAAGCCCAAAGGATATCCCCATCAGGGAATCTGGACTGGAGATTGGGCTCAAGATTGGCCAGGAATTGCTCCATCACTTTCTCAAACTTCTGTCTTCTTGCCACACTGTCAGCAGTAGCATGGCCCTCCTAATTTAAAGACCCTTCTTCAGACCATTATGGTACAGCTGGTAGGCCATCAAGAAATTTCTGAAAACTGATACCAGGATTGTCTTTCAAATCGGCAATGGCACTAATGTAGGAATTGAGAGATCTGTGTGCCTGAGCGAAATCCAAGTTTTTCTTCTGAAAAACCCTACACAGTTGACCAACCAAGGTCAGGACATCAGTCAGGAAGTGAGTTGTAGCCACAAACTCATATGTACCTATTTTCTTCAGCATTGGATTTTTATCCTGGAGCAAGGCAGAGATGAGTGGATTCAAAATTTTCTGAGGACAGCCTCCACAGCCTCTTCAAAAGAGAGCCACCTGCTGTCAAATACCTGCTTAAATTTAATTTGTGCTTGTTGGAACACTTCTTGAATATGCTTTAAAGTTGCCTGACGCTTGTGACTATAAGAATAGTATTTGAAAATAGCCTTGAGGGTCTCCTGTTAAGTATCTAAATACCTGACATCATGAGCAGCCTGGGAAACGGTGAGACTAAGCCTGTGGGTAACGCAGCGCACTAATAGAATAAATGGAGAGAGCTCGTTCAACCTTGTGGTGACACCTGAGTGAGTTCCTACCATTACAGAGGCCCCGTCAGTAGCAACATCAAACACAATTCATAAGATGTAAACCCAGATTAACACAGGTGTTAACAACAGTTTCATATATTGCATCGTGTTTTTCATCATATGTCAGCTACGGCAACTCTGCACGCCAGGCCAGTTGAAACATGGCTCCCTTTAATCGCTTGTCACGGCTAACGGCACTTTCACTTTGACTTTTTTTTAAAAAATTTTATATATAAACCAACCTCTGTACTACTGACACTGACCAACGTGCTAGGAGACGGTTGCGTCAGTCCTTGAATCATCCTCAGCATTTGAACTCAGCCTGCCAAAACAACTGTCAGATTCGACTGCGCCATTGTGTGGTTCACGCATAGATGATTATAACACCACACCAAGCCAATTAAGAAGCATTGTGATTGGTCAGAAGTTTGGCGGGTTCTCGCCAGTGCATTTCAGTGTTAGGGGCCTTTACACTGTCCCTAGTAAGGTTGACGCTGTGATTAGGGCTGTTCCGCTGTCTTTCAAACTGCGTAACGGCTGCTTCGACTCGGCCTGTGACAGCTGGGCTGCGTTGAATAAAAGCCGGATCAGCGTCACTGCTCTCTCGTGCCGCGTTCTCAGCGCTGAACTTGGATTCCGGTTGCGTTTTTGCTACATCTGTAATGCCTCACGCCTGACACACACTGCACGCCATGTCGGACACGTGCGTCACACGCACAAGTCTCACGTTTGTGTATTTACACCCGGCAGCGTTTTCAGCTGCTGCTCAGTGTTTCCACTTCATTCGTCTTTGGTACAGTTGTTTATTCTGCACGCTGCATTTTTTGTGACCATTTTTGACTTTTACAGTGCACATTCAGTTTTGGCTTTTTTCTGTGCGTGTGTCTGCGCGCGTACACGCACGGCAGCCTCACCATTATACTGTCAAAAAATCCTGATGAGAACCATTTGGTCATTATGTGTCGTCGGTTTTTATTGGTCACAAGCACATGCTCATTGTTTACACTGATCTGGCTTCCCGCCTGCAGTTCCGGAAATCGGCTGTGGGAATCTCTTCATGGGGGTTGGAGTTTGGCAAACCTAGGGATTTGTAGAGTGGTTTTAGAACAGGTGACTTTGAAAAATAAGGGAAAATACAATTTTGATTTGTAATTGAATTTTTATTCATCATAAAACAATTATAATCGGCACTGTGATGACTGACTGTAATTTTCTCCCCGTCGCTGATGGATTATGTTCATCAACGACGAGCGTGACGAGCGCCAGCGAGAACCCAGCATAAACACCCATTAATGTCGTCTTCTCACACGGTGTTATTTTCTGTCTCAGGTCTCTGTGCACACTTGGCACAGCGCAGACACATCTCGTGCGCATAAATTAATCAAACATGATAAATAATTTATCTTTCATATGTATGTATGGTAAATCTGTCTGGAGTAGGGAGTTCTCAAAAACTGAGTGACTGTGCAAGGAGACTAGTGAGGGAAGCCAACAAGACACCCATCACAACTCTGAAAGCGTTATAGGCTTCTGTGGTTGTGATTGGTGAAGCGTTGCATAGTGCAACTTTTGTCTGTTGCATCACCGCTCACAGCTTCATGGTGGAGTGGGCCAAAGAAGGATTTTTACACAAGAAAACTGATCAAATCTAGGCTTCAGTCTCCCATGTGCCTTCTGGCAAAATGTAGCAGAAATTTCATGTTTTCTTTTTAAGAAAGTCCTTTTATTTTGAGAACTTCTACTGCCTACTCCAGACAGATTAACCATACAGTCCAAAACGCATAAAGCCTAAGACGCACAGAGTGAGTTGGAAGTGTTCATGTATCCATCCCCTGCCTTGTGTAAAGAAAACCTGGTGTGAAAGTGATGATTTTCTGTAAACTCAAAGTTCCAGTAACCGTGTCCAGCATACATTTTATATCTATTTTTTTGTCACTTTATAAAAGCATTTTGTTTTGTTGTTCCTTTTCAGTAACTTCGGAATTTAAAAAATATATATATTTTCATTGTACAAAATTGGTTTGCTTGCATTTGTTTCTGAACATATTTTAAAATGTGTACTTAAAATAAAGGTGTGCCGGTAATTCTGACCACAACTAGAAGTCTGGATAGTATTTTTCTTACATATTCAAATAGACAAATTTGTCAGATCGCATGGAATTGACGTGACACTGAATTTCTTCACTGCTTATCTGCAGTGAAAAAGTGATGGCAGCCCAGCTGAATAAAACTATCACACATCTCAAACTGTATGTTGACAACTTCCTGCTTTAAGACACATTGCCTACCAGAATGGAAATATCACATTCAGTGCCGTTTCTGTATAGGGGAAGTATAGTTGCAAATGAATTTGTTGCCACGTCTGCAGTACATCATATGACAGCGTTTGTGTTGAGCATTATACACCCTCCTCCCCTACCAGCGCCTGACCCTGATGAAATGTGGAGGAGTACAATCACTTATGAATTTGCCTGGGTTCAGGGTAGAGGTCTTTTTACGGGTCCCCTCTGTTCTGATGACCTGAGACCTGAGCTAGATCAGGTCCAAATACAGTCCTGGTCACAATTATTGGCACCCCTGAATTTTAAGTAAAGAACTTTTAAAATGTGTTGAGAAATGAAAGCAAATGAACCAGTTTTGTATAATCAGAATATTTAGTAAAATGCCCAAACTTGCTGAACAATAACAAATAAAATGCTTTCTTATACTAAAATAAGAAATACAAAAATAAAATTTTCACGACAGTTATTGCCATGTTTTGATGAATTTACAGTAAATCATCACTTTTACAGCCAGTTTTCTTCAGACAAGTCAGGGGATGGATACATGAGCATTTCCAAGCCACTGAATATGTCTTGGACTTTAATTACTTCAGTCATTAAGAAATACAAACGGTACTGTATGGTAAATCTGTCTGGAGTACACAGTTCTCAAAAATTGAGTGACCGTGCTGGTGAGGGAAGCCACCAAGATGCCTGTGACAACTCTGAAGGCGTTATAAGCTTCTGTGGGTATGATTAGAACACAGAAGGATTTTAATACAAGAAAACAGATCAAATCTAGGCTGGAGTCTCTCATGTGCTGTCTGGCAAACTGTAGCTAAAATTCTGTGGCAGACTGTGTAAAAGTGACTTTGCACACTTTTAGTGCTGTATAAACTGAACAGAGATGTGGACGAGATGTATCTTTGTTTTGTTTTTTTAAACAGAATAAATATTACACGTTCTGCCTCACCATGTCTGACAGCAGACTCGCCTCTTAGCTCCGCCCATAAGTCTGTTGCTCTCTGTGGTGCCATTTCTTCAACACAAACTGATTGGTTAATTATAACACGCCATGGAGAGGAGTGACGGACAGAAAGAAGGTGTGCTCTATTCCTTTGGTAAATGAACATCTTTTTCTACAATATTTGCTTAAGTTGGTGTGTTAAAATAAAAACACTATTTTACTCCATAGATGTGATTATTTGACTCGCTGGTCATGAATAATAGAGCTTATATTTAGAATGTTGTTTGCAGGCTGTAAATATAACAAAGCATGATGCATGTAAAATTATGAGTGCTGTATTTTCCAATCTACAATTTAAAAAAAAAAAAAAAAAAATTTTTTTTATTTTTTTTATATATACACACACACATGTTTGGGAGGTCCTGCGACTTATATTCTGAAGCAATGTGATTTTGATATAGAACCTCAGTTCTTGTAATAAAACATGGACTAGGTATCCTCAGTGCACACTAGTCACATCGCAGGAAGTGCAGTGTCAAGTAAATCACCCTAAAGGCACAGTCACTCTACAGTGTGACTGTAGAAGGAGAAGGATTTTTATACAAGAAAAGTGATCAGATCTAGACTTGAGTCTCCCATGTGCCTTCTGGCAAATTGTAGCTGAAATTTCACCTTTAAATCCCCACTTTTCCACTCCACCATGAAGCTGTATAACTGCTAATGCAACAGACACAAGTCACACTATGCAGTTTCTCCAATCACAGCCATGGAACCCTTTAACTCCTTCAGAGCTGTCTGGGTGTCTTGGTGGCTTCCCTCACTCGTCTCCTTCTTGCACAGTCACTCAATTTTTGAGAACTGCCTACAGATTTACCTTACAGTACCATACTGTTTGTATTTCTTAATGATTGATATAAATGAAGTCTAAGACTTATTCAGTGACTTGGAAATGTTCATGTATTCATCCCCTTGTCTAAAGAAAACTGACTGTAAAAGTGATTCTGTTAACAGTAATTCTTATATTTACTTTGTCCAAGTCCTTGTGGGCGCTGAAAATGGAGGAACTTTGTATGAAAATGGCTGTAATTCCTAAATGCTGATTGTCATACTTTTGTTAAACTCCATGAGTTAAAGCTGAAAGTCTGCACTACAAGCACAATTTTTGTTTTTTTTCCATTTCTACTCCACTGTGATGCTGCAAAAAGGCAAAATTACAAAAATTGTCACTGTCCAAATACTTATGGATGTGTCTGTAAATAGCAGTGGCAGACTTGAACTCTTCTCTGCACAGCTGCATAGCTGCTGACACGCCTTGTGTCAAGTTACACAATGTAGGAAGCTTGCCCTTGTGGTGACTGTCATGGAGATCCAAAGTGCTATGTCACGCCCACCTAAATGACATTACATGTCGCATGTTCCTTCTTGTGATCTTGTGATAACAGTAAGCATAAGACTTGATACCTGCCCTGCAGTGGCAGTAAGCAGCTAATCAAAGTGTCATACACAGAAGCTGCCTTCATGAGAAATGCCTGAGGTGTACGGCTTTTGATGTGTGTGTGTGTATGTTTTGTCTTCAGGGTAAAGTTGTTCACCAAAGCTTCAGCATACAGAGTTCTTTTACACAGAAAGTCAGGCTGCAGCAGATCCGCTCTCTGACAGAAGATATACGTTTCTATTATAAACGGCTCCGAAACAACAAAGACGAGTTAGAGCCCAGACGCAAATCCAAGGTAGTGCCTCGTATCACTCAACACAACCGGTGCTCAAAGTTGTTCTTCGAAATGTCAACTTCTCCGTTCTGGTTTCTCTTTCAGGTAGCAAACATTTATTTTGACGCCAGCTTGCAGTGTGGCGATCAGTGCTATGTCGGCCTGCCATTTGTGCTTAAATGTAAGTGTTCTTGAAGTTGTTTTGAGTCCCGTCATATTTGAATCTCTGGCAAATTAGTCACAGTTGAAGTGTTTCAATGTACATTTTTAATTTCACAGCTGAAGCCAAACCTCATGGACTGGCATTACAGGAGGACATTTGGGATGCCGATGTCGATCTTCACCAGAAACTTCTCCGACGATGGCAAGAGCTGAAAGAACATTCAGGGAATAAGTAAGTCATGAGGTTCAGCATCGGAGATCTTCTGGGATCTATTATCACATTTTATTATTCCAGGTTATTCTATACCGACTGCTTACAGAATTTACTCCGGTTTTTTCTGTTTGGCTCCTGAAGGCTCGAAGCTGTCTTTGAAGTCAACACAGACCTTCAGCAAAACGTGCAAGCTAAAATAACAGCACAGTTAACCTGGCCCTCATTGGTTAACTCTTCGCACCGAATTACGTTTCCCCTGACGAATACAAACGGCTCCTCCGTGAGTACAAACCGAGTTTTTATTGCATGCATGTACATGTGCACACAAACATGCCAGAATCTTTTGAATGTGTGTTTTTAGCATAGATTTGGAACACCTTTGCATTTCTGCAGGATGAAGAGGTGATCCTGCAAAACCCCGCGGACGTCCCTGTCTTCGTACAAGTTTTCCCTTTGGCTCTTTTACCCAACCCCTCAGTGTTTTCAGGAAAGCTGGCTGACAGGTGGAATTCTAAAACTAAACATGTTTTTCTTTTGTTTTTATTAAAAAAAAACAAAAAACAAAAAAACTTCTGTTGATTCTTTTCCCTCGTTATTACCAAAGAGAAGGAAACAATCAGTTTTCCATGATTTGTTTTCCAGGTTACCTTTAGGAAACTTGTCCAACATCAACATTGACACAAACACCTTAGAGTTCCAGGTTCACAGAAATCAAGTATGTATCACAGCTGCTGACAAATTCATACTTCAGGAATTCAAAGCACCGCAGTCGACCTGCCATCTGTTGAGGAGCATGTGGAAGTAGTTTCTCTCCAACAGGCCCTTTGTTTGTTTGCAGACATCCTTAATGAAGAGCAGGACAGGGTTTATAGAGGGATCAACTAGACCCTTTGTGTACAATCTGCTCCTCCGGCCCGGAGAAGTGAAATCGTTCAATGTGAGGTTCACTCCTGTTAGCAACCACAGTGTCTCCTCCTTCCTCATAGTCAGGTATTATGTCCACAAAAGCACAACACACTCTGGGTTTAAAAAAGTTAACCGAGCATTCCTCTTCTCTAATTGTGATCCTCATTGTGATTGTGTTTAGGAATAATCTGACCGTGATCGACACAATAGTGCTCCAAGGACGAGGTACAACAGAGAGCCTGAAAGTTGCAGGGAAACTTCCTGGACAGGGCAACTCGCTGAGGTTTAAGATGACTGAAGCCCTGCTTAAAGACTGCACAGAGAGTGAGTTTGTGTTCATGAAGCCTGTGTGCAGGCGTGGTACTAAAAACCCTATTAAGCACCGTTTACATATTCATTATAAAATAATTGTCATGAGTCATTGTAACTTCAGGGAATTATGTTATTGTACATTGCAGTGTCTTGATAACAGGTGGATTTGGGCAACTAAGAAAATGCATTTTAGTCTGTTTTTCTGCAGCTAACCTCATAACATTAAGGTTAGAATTTTATACCAAACGTCTACACACCTGAAAATTAAACCAGTGTTCACCAATCCTTCTCCTGGGTTGTGTTTGAATAGTTCTTATTGCTGAGGAAGATTCCGAAATGAAAGACCTGGAAGAGTGTGAGAGCTGTTCAAATTCCATAAACACTTTAGAAAGGTGCTTCAGTGCTTCATTTTAAATCTCCTTTAGCATCAGGAACAGTGGACCATCCTTTACAAAAAGAAAAGAGAAAATGAAGCACCACAATTCCTTGTGGCAGCAGTATATAAAGAACGCACCATTCACAAATTTTTTTTTTTTTTAAACCGACTCTATTCAAACCGTGGTTAAACAGGCATCACAGAAGAATCAGCAACCTCAACAGAAATCACAAAACTAAAAGGCCCTCAGAGAGCGCATACCTCCACCAAGGCCACGTCATGTTTAAAACATCTTCTGGATCCAAAATATGTTCCGGCTCATATTCAAAACAAAATCCCTCTATTTCTAGGACATTATCCATCAGCTCGCCAAATTAAATCAACATCCTCTTACAACTTTTTGAGTTAAATGTTGCTGTGCGCCAAACATTCTTCTGGATCTCAGTTCCAGAATATATTCCAGATCACCTCCAAAATTGAATCACTTATTTCTTGGAACATTATCAATGTGCTCACCAAATTTTATTTAAATCTGCTCATTACTTTTTGAGTTATCCTGCTAAAAGACAAACGCGGGTGAAAACATTACCTCCTTGGTGGAGTTAATAATATTAATGAATAATAATAATACTAAACACAAAAATTGCTAACAGTTCTGCAAAGACGCATACCAACCAATCACCACAAGAGAAAGACTGAAGAAATAATAAAAAACAAGTAATCAAATAAGATAAGGAAATTAAGATATTTAAGGAATTTTTCAACTTAGTTGCTTTGTTAGATTTTATGCTTTATAGAGTTGTGGAAGAGAGCAAAATCCATTCATGAATTGAAATGACTAAACCTGAAGAAGAACGCAGTCGCAATTGAGTAACATGTTAGAAACTTAAGAATAATAGTACAGTACTGTATTCCTTTGTTTAATCGCACAGACCCTAATTAGTGCACATGGGTTCTTTGTGGGGCCTGGGG
>OMMV01025639.1:2768-14527 GCA_900302635.1 Chatrabus melanurus
CCCAGACAATCCTGGCTGCACCCCTGTAGAACATCTAATGTAACATTCTAACATTTTAAAATGAAAAATATCACTTTTTCTTTCTCTATCTCTGACTCTGGTTATTTAACTTTTACACACACATCCTTGGATGGTGGTTCGGTGGTCACCAACCACAAAGGCTGTGGTTGTACAGGCCTTTTATTTTGGTGGCCACCAAACAGCTGCACTGAGTGCGAGTTTATGATACGGGAGTGAGATTTCTGAGGAAGTGTTTTCCTGAATCCAGCCTCACTGATGCATCTTGTAGTGACAACACGTCAAACTCCGATTTCTGTGTCGTGTTCACAGCTCGTTGCCTTCACTGTTTCTGCAGTTTTTGGAAACAGACCCACAAATCTCTAAGTTTAATTAGTCGTGTGATTGAAGAGTAAATAGACGTAAAACTAAGTGAGTCATGGGACAGGATGCAAGTTGGTTCCCAGTTCCCACTCCAATAAATCCGGGTGGAAAAACATTTTATGAGACGTGTTCACTTCATCTTTGTTTCTTTTGTGGCAGTGAGGTGTCATCTCACCGCCTGTTCAAATCATCTCCTCATTTATATTTCAAACTAAAAGAGCTGCGTCTCTGCCTCTCTGTCCGAATTTGATAGTAAAAGTAAGACAAAAAAATGCATGGACAGCTAAAATGAGAGTGAGAAAGGAGGAGAGAGAGAGCAAGAACTGGAAAGAGTCCAGTATAAACATTAGTGGAAGCCCAAAGTGGTTTTGGGTTTAGTTTTAATGCTCTCCTATAAAGTGTGTTATTAAGGGGATTTTACAAGATAAACAGTTATGTCACAAGGAGCAAGAGAGAGAGAGAGAGAGAGAGAAAAAAAAATATGCCGCAATGTACTGGAACTACAATGATAACTTTATTGATATGCATCTTTCTAACCTGACTTACAAAGTGCTTTGCATTCCAAGGACACCCAAGCACAAAACGAGGATGTGGATTGTACTCCACATCTGGAAATCCAGTAATCCCCGGAAATCTTTTGTCTTTACAAGGAAAAGCAAGATTTTAAAAAGTGTGTTTTCAATTTTGATTTAAATGAACAGAACAAATTTTCTCCCTTCTTCTCTTGTAGAGCAGGTAGCTCAGTGGAATAAGGAGTTGGGATACTGTCACGCTGCCTGTCTGCGTCCTTGGACAAAACACGTCACTAAACACCCAGCCCAACCAGCTAACTCTCTCTCTCTCGGTAAAACCAATACTGACCTGCCACAGTGTGTGTTCCTGTCTCATATGGGGTCAGGAGGTCTGCAGTATCGTCCGGACCGAATCCCACACGAGGCTTAACAGTAGTCATTAAGATTGTTAAATGAATCCGAAAACATACTGGAGGCCTGTGAAGTTTTCCAAACATTGAGCTGATGTTCCCTCCTGCTGGACCTGCTTGGATTTAGGCCTAAGTACAGAGAATTACAGTAATCTAACCATGGGTTACTATTTCAAGATTTTTGGCTGACAGAAATGGGCTCATTTTGGAGCTTTTTCTGAGTTTGATAAAGCAGGACTTTATAAGTAAGTTAATGTCTTGATCAAAATTGAGGATATTGTAAAAATTACTTCAGGAAGAAGCGATATTGGTGTTTGGGAGCTGAGGGGAGACATATTTCTTGGCTCTGGACCTACAACACTTAAATTATGTGTAGCAATGCTGATATGGTTAGTTGATGCGTGGATTTACAGCAGAAATTGCCTGATATTTTGATAAACGCTTATCATCGTGCAACTTCAAATCAGAAAAAGTTGGGACGATGCACCAAAAAAAAAATGCAGTGATTCTTACGTTTACTTTGACTTCTATATTATTGCAGACAGTCAGATCCAAGATATTTCATGTTTTGTGTGGTCAACCTCATTTCCTTTGTTAATATGCACCCATTCCTGCATTTCGGGCCTGCAACACATTCCAAAAAAGTTGGGGTGTGGGGATTTAGGGCTAGTAATGAGGTTAAAAAAATTCAATAATGATGTTATTTCAAACAGGTGATGTCAACAGGTTATTGTAATCATGATTTGGTACAAAAGCAGTATCCATGAAAGGCTGAGTTTGAGTAGCAAAAATTGGCAGAAGATCTCCAGTTTGTCAATAAATGCATGAGTAAATTATTGAAATATTTCAAAAAGAAAGATGGGAAGGGATTTGCATATTTCTCCCTCTACAGTGCATAATATCATTAAACGATTCAAGGAATCTGGAAGAATTTCAGTATGTAAAGATCAAGGGCGCAAGCCTAAGCTGAACACCCGTGATCTCCGATCCCTCAGACAACACTGCATCAAGAGCAGTCATTCATCAATACCTGATATAACCACATGAGCAAAGGATTACTTTGGGAACCTTTGTCAAACACGACAGTACGGAGTTACATTCACAAATGCCACTTAAAACTTTACTGTGCAAAAAAGAAGCCTTATGTTAACCTTGTCCAGAAGCGGCGTTGACTTCTCTGGGCTCGGAGGCATCTGGGTTGGTCCATCACACAGTGGAAACGTGTACTGTGGCCAGACCAATCAGTATTCCAGATCTTTTTTTGGAAGAAATGGACTTTGTGTGCTCCAGAACAAAGATGACAACATTATAAAATGGTAAATGCTTTAGTGTCCCAACTTTTTTGGGATTGTGTTGCAGGCCTTAAATGCAGGAATGGATGTATATTAACAAATGAAATAAAGTTGACCAGAAAAAAAAACATGATATATCTTGGGTTCATACTGTCTGCAATGAAATAAAAGTCAACGTAAATGTAAGAATCACTGCATATTTTTTGGTGTTGTTGTTGTTTTTGTTTGCTTTTTGCATTTTACATACCGTCCCAACTTTTTCTGATTTCGGGTTGTATTATTTTGCAAAATGTTTGTTTGTGTGTGTTTGTTTATTCTACTACTCCTCTGAGGTGCGTGGGTCAATTTCCACCAAATTTGATATGTGGATGACGCTCAACCCCAGAATTGCCCTTAATGGGTGTTTTGGCAAAGCTCAAGGTCATTGCGGTCAAAGGCCAAAATTATGATTTTTTTTTTTTTTTCACTCCATCTCCACCAAACTTGGCATACATATATGAAGGTGGGTTCTGAAGTTTTCCAGGTGACATCAAATTTACCAAAGGTCAATCATTAGGGTCAAGGTCATTGGGTCAAAGGACAAAATTGAAGTTTTTCACTCCGATTTACACCAGACCTGCCAAACATAAGAGGCGGTTTCTGGAATTGCCCAGCAATGTCAAATTTTTGAAAGATCAATTGTTGGGGTGAAGGTCATGTCTGCCTGGCTGTTTGTTGGCCTACTCCTCCCAGGTCCTTTTGCTGATTTCCACCAAACTTGGTATGTCAATGAATGATAGCCCTGAAATTACCATTAAAAAAATTCATTTCGGCAAAGGTCAAGGAATTTGAATTTCAAGCTGATTTAGACCAAATGTGGCAAACACTTGCCCGGGCAAGGTCTGCCAGAGGTCAGTCACTAGGTGAAGGTCAAGGTCATTGGAGTCAAACAGCAGATTGGCATAGCTGTTACTGTCTTCATGCCCACAGGTACTATTACCTCATTATTTAAGTCATTTATCAGGATAAAATGCCAAACTTTGATTGGCTTTGAGTGACATACTGCAAACGTCTGTGCACACACTTTGTTGTGTTGGTGCACACGCAGTAATCTGCTCCACCTGCGTTACAAGGCTGTGTTCTTTTTTTCTGCATCCCCGTCAGTTCCCGTGGAGCCGACTGAGCGCCCCGAGAGCGTATGTGAGCGATGGAGGGCCAGTTTGATTGAGCACTATGGGGGGAAACCAGAGCCACAGCACTATCTGCCTCAGTGTCAACCAGATGGACTATTCAGGTACAGTTCCGTGGACAAAGTACTTTTTGTTTTTCCAGAATAAAACACAAAGTGAAATGCTGTTCAGGCTTCTTCCTCTAATTTTGTCGACATCTCTCAGTCCAGTCCAGTGCTACGGGGAGAGCAATTACTGTTGGTGTGTGGACCAGGATGGGCGGGAGGTTCCTGGGACTCGATCCTATGACATTGTCAAACCCGCATGTATGCATCTGCCTGTACTTTGTTTACGTGGTTATAATTACAGTATTTACAGTAAATGCTAGAACTGTTTTTTTAATCCTTTAAATCCAGGTCTTCCTACTGTGGCCCCGCCCACTGTCCATCCAATGCCCCGTCCAGATGTAACACCCCCGCCCTCTGACATCACATTGCTTTACGCGCAAGGACAGAAAATAGGCGCACTGCCTCTCAACGGGACACGACTAGATGCAGAAGGATCCAAAACACTACTGGCTCTACATGTAAGATCAATAGATATTTATTGTTATTGTAGATTATCACCTTCGATTAACAGTTTTAAATCGTAATTTTCATGGTACTTCACATGCCTTCATAATTTTCAACTATAAAACAGCACCCCCATGTGGTATTTTGGTTTTAGACACACACACACACGTACACAAAAATATCATTTGGGGGCACAGTTTTGCAGGCGAACAGTTATAGCCCTTTAGATACTTCAGTATTTATTATAGATCTTTAATTGTTTTGAAAGATGTTTAAGGGATAAGATCACTTTTTTACAACCTTGGTCACGTTAAAACCTTGTTGGCAATCAAGCCACTGAGTGAAATCGCTTTATCAACAAATAGCTATAAAGGAAATACATGGGTATGAATGGGGCAGCTGCAGTAGATCTTTAAACTCAAACTATTTTTTTCTGAACTTTAAAGTTGCATGCTCCCAGACTTGATTTGACTTGTGAATGATGTTTTCTGTCTCTCTCTCTCTCTTATTACAAACTAAAATAATTTCTGTTTGCAATAACTTGTTGCTGAGTTCACTTCCCGTCTTCCTCTAAACGTCCTGCATGTCTTTGAATTGCCGATAGAAATTTACCAGCAGCAGGAGGTTAAAGTAAAATGCGGTGTGGTCTCCCTGTTTCCGACCAGAGGAGGTAAATATTGTGCTATGCACCTTATAAATGTTGGTCTTAGACATTAACTTCATCAATGTTTGATGGACAGACTAACATGCAAAGAGAAATAATGTTAGAAATATTTAGCTGCTTGACTGTGCCATTAGCAAGGGACTATGGAGTGAAATATAACTTATATCAAAAGACATTTTTATAACATCTGACATCTGTGTTACAGTACTGGTATTGCCTGATTTTGGTTGTAGTATGTTTTGTTGTTTTTTTTTGCTGTACTGCATGTTCAACATGTTGTGATTCAAGTTTACCAAAAAAAAAAAAGACAGAAAAAAGAAAAGAGAGGTCTTACAAGGCAAGATCCAAGCATGACATCACCGATAAACAAACTGGGTTGATGTAAACCAACATATTAGATCTGGCTATATTTCTTTAGACGTTGTCGTACCTCTAAAGTACCAACGATTACACAGTAGGTTGCTATCGTTATTCTGTTGCTACGTTGAGCGTATGTATGGTGGGCTTTTGTAAGTCCTATGATCGCTACCTCCATCACTCGTATTCATTCATTCCTTCCTAAACTAATATTGAAAAAAGGATTTTTTTTTGCAAACAAAGCAATTGTCAAGGTGAGTACAGCAGTCAGAGGCTCGTGGAGTCAACGGCCTCAGTTAGCAGGACAGTACCAAACATCTCTTTGATTGTAACCGTGTGTGTGCGTGTGTGTGTGTGTGTGTGTGCAGGGCTCCATAGTTGTCGGTATAGCCTACGACTGCAAAGACAATCAAGTGTACTGGACAGATTTGTCGGCACGGACAATCAGTAGAGCATCAATATCGCCCGGAGCCGAGCCCGAGTTACTCATCAACACAAGTAATGGCCTCCCTGTGGTTCTTCATTACTATAATGAATGTTCCTTAGCTGGAGTGATTTTATGTTTTCTATTTAAATCCGCCGACAGTCGTCTGAAGATCAAAGTCAAGGTCACTCAAATTTTAATCGCTTATAGGGGCTAAATGGTGCCAGATAGACCCATAGATCCTATTAGACATGTATAGGAAGTCATATGTTGGCTTTCAAAATCTGCCATCAGTTTTGACCTTAAGTGAACTTGAAGGTCAAAATCAAGGTGAGAATATTGGCCCAATGCAAATAGATAGGAGGACAATTTTCAAAGGCTTGGAACTCCTGAATCGGAGCCAACAGACCCATAGTTCCTATTTGACTTGAATAGGAAGTCACATGTTGGCTTTCAAAATATACCATCAAATTGGACCGAGAGTGAACTTGAAGGTCAAAATCAAGTCACTCAAAATTTGATCAGAAGTTTTGTCCAGTGCAGAAAATTTAAAACTAGATCTTGTAACTCATGAATCAGAAGTGATAGACGTATGGTTACTATGAGACGTGAATACGAAGTCATATGTGGCCTTTCGATTTATACCATTGCATTTCACCTTGAGTGACCTTGAACACTGATCACTGGTGGCTAAACATGTTAGATACACCCACAGTTACTATTACACATCGATACGAAGTCATATGTCGATTTTCAAAGCACACCATTGCATTTGACCTTGAAGGTCACCATCAAAGTGCTCAAGCTTTAATCGTTTATAGTAGCTAAACAGTGCCACATAGGCTCATGGTTACTATTAGATATGGATAAAGCAGAATATACTTTCCCCACTGATACAGTATCCCTATGGCGGTAGACTCTGCACTCGCTAGAGTGTTGCTACCTAGTTGCTTTTTGTTTTCTCTACTTTGTAGACTTGATAAGTCCGGAAGGCTTGGCGGTGGATGTCAAACGAAGGTTGATGTTTTGGGTCGACTCAGCCCCTGACGTCATCGAAAGCGCCAACCTGGATGGCAGTGGGAGGCGGACGATCTTTGACACAGACTTGGTCAACCCTCGTGCCATCATAGTGGTGTCATCCACCGGGTAAAACCCTCTGTACAGTCAGGTCCATAAATATTTGGACAGTGAATAGGTCTAAGAATATGTCACTGAATATGTGTTGGACTTCATTTACATCAATCATAAAGAAATACAAAAAGTATGGAACTGTGTGGTAAATCTGTCTGAAGTAGACAGTTCTCAAAAACTGAGTGACCATGCGTGAAAGAGACTAGTGAGGGAAGCCACCAAGGCCCGTGACAGCTCTGAAGGAGTTATAGGCTTTTATAGTTATGATTGGAGAAACTGTGTACAGTGCAGTTTTTGTCTGAGGCATCAGCAGTTATACAGCTTCATGGTGGAGTGGGACAGAGAAGGATTTTTTTCAAAAGAAGACATGAAATTTCAGCTACAGTTTGCCAGAAGGCACATGGGAGACTCGAGCCTAGATTTGGTCTGTTGAATGAAATGATGAAATTTGACATTAAGAAAACTTTCAAAAAAACAAACCAAACTTCATTTTGCTCATTCTGGATCTAAACTCCTCGGACAGCGCAGATGCTTGCTGCGTCCGATTGGGGACCGACAATCAGGAAAATCAGCAGAATTTGAGTTGACACATAATCGACTCTCCCTGTGGGTTTTAAAGAAAACTAAAGCGAGAAACTGCTCTGGATTTATTGATGCTATTAACCTTGGATGGTCGCGCGCGCAGACACATACTCACCATGTGAGGCCGTCATTGGTCAGCGTTCCAGCAATAACATCTGTTTTTCATTACTGCGGCTGATCGCGTAATCAACAGGCACTGTACATGTTTGTGTTGACACAGCAGCGATAACCCAAATCATAAAAAGCATGTTTCATGTGATCGGTTTGAGACTTTGTGTATCCTGACACAGAGCCAAGTCCTACAGGTAATTACCGCTTCACACGTGAACACTGGTGTTTGAATGCGCCTTCTGCAATGTCTGGGCATGCACGTGCTGCACTGTGCACATGTGCTCGGCCATGTGTTAATCAGACTGACGAGCTGAGACACACACGGGTGCGTGTGAGAGTTGATTGCGCACGTGGTGTCTATTAGCCGTCGTTCCCGGCGGGCCATCCACATGCTCGCTGTCATCTACAGACGAACAACAGCGCGGCCTCAAAATCGGCCCGCACACGGCCCACCGACAGCTGTGTTGACGTTGCTGCGGGAAATGCTGGCGGTACCTTTGCTGGCAGCGTCATCACCTGCAAGCGTTCCCATGGTAACGTACGTGTACATCTCCCAAAATGTAAGCAGCTTCTTCAGCCGTCATTGATGGTTGATTCCAACAGATTACGAGCAAAATTCACAGCTGATCATATCGGTGATGCTGCAAGAATACATAAAGATGTGGACGTTGTTGAATTTTTGGTGAGAGGGAATGAATGGGTGCTTTAAAAAAAAACAATTCTAAACAATACTATTATGTACATATACAATACACACAATACATAGATCATGAAGGAACATCCTTCATCTGAGAAGGGGACAAACGGCGGACCAACCCCTCACCTCCAGGCTCATGCCCACTGGATGCAGCCAGGAATTGGGAAATGCGTGCAGACCTAAGCCAGACGCGCACATTCCCACCTGAATTCGTAACGACCAACCTGCACACAGATCTGGTCCTCTGGTCCAACTCCTGCCGGCATGCCTTCATCGTTGAGCTGACGGTCCCTAGGGAGGAGGTCATCGACGAGGCACTTGAAAGGAAAAGGCTGCGGTTTGCCAACTTAGCAGCTGAAGTACAGGAGCGAGGATGGGATGTGAAGGTGCGTCCAGTGGAGGTGGGCTGCAGGGGATTTGTAGCCAGTTCCACCACAGGGCTCCTGAAGGAGATAGGGATCAGAGGGCAGGCCCTACAGAAGGCAATAAAAGAACTTGCCACTGTCGCCAAAAGGAACAGTCACTGGCTGTGGCTAAAGCGAAAGGAGGCAGTATGGGCTGCAAAATGACCACATGGAACCATCATGCGACACACACGCAGGTCTGATCAGCATGTGGTGGGCCGGCCTTAGGTGAGGGTGTATTGTAGTAAAAGCCCGAAACACCCAGTGAGCCCGGGGTACACAACTGACGATGTGCCGTACTGGTGGTACATAGTGGTCATCGCCATTCCCAACCCCACCCAAGAAGGCATCTCCAACCCACTCATCTCCAACCGACTCAAGAGTTGATCCATCAGGGATTGTAACACCCAGTCCTATTAAGTAATCTAATCTGAGCAGGTGGGATAGGTCTCAGTGAGATAGGTCTACCAATATGCACACCTGTGTTCGATTCCCTGTCATGCTGCCTGCCTGTGTCCTTGGACAAGACACTCCATCTGCATTGTCCCAGTCCAGCCAGCTGTAAATAGGTACTGGCCTTAGCTGGGGAAGTAACCTTTGATGGACTGGCGTCCCATCCAGGTGGAGTCATAGACTCTCATCCGCTTCACGCTACCGAATCCCGGGATAAGCACCTGCACCAATGGGACTCAGAGCCTATATAGGACTTGCGTCTTTCTGCTATGTACATAGTAAGAGGATCATGACAGTTGTGGTCAGAAATTTACATACACTCATCATGGACATGAATGTCATGGCAATATTGTACTTTCAATGATTTCTTTGAGCGATTCTATCTCTGGGGCAGAATGATTTTACAACAAGTCAGGTTACGTCTGAGAGCATGCACTGCTGCCGTGCATCACTGCATCCACCACACCACGGAACTGCCCCAGATCCCGGATGGCAACCACCCAGGCAGACAACCATTTCAGCCCCACCTCTCAAAAGTAACCATCAATCTGCCATGGTCAGGTTGAACATGGACATCCCCCTGTCCTTCTCCAGCCACTGGAGTCCTCAAAACTTAGGCACTTGCATGCTGGATCATGCACAGAGAAACACACCGCATGGCCAAAATGTCGTAGCTGACGGTCCCTCAAAATGCAAGTGATACTCCTCATCTGACTCTGCTTAAGTAACTGCTCATTTGACAAAAAGTCATTCCAGCCATACGAAAGGATCCTCCAAAGAGACATAGTACCAAAGATGCCTTAGATCACTGGTTAGTGTCCAACTCTCACAACATATAGTAAGACAGGAAGCACCAGGACGTTAAAGACATGGACCTTTGTTCTCCAAAGATATCGGCATCGCCAAACACCTCTGTCCAGTGACCTCATAATTCCATAAGCTCTTCCCAGGCGACGATCGATCTCAAAGTCCGAGAATCCAGAGACATGAATGTCACTGCTGAGACAAGTGAGATAAGTTGCTACAAGTTCAACACTTTTGCCGCATACAGATATATTTCTGATACCCGAGTCCAGGAAGTCATTGAAAGTCTGGATCTTTGTCTTTATCAAGGACAAACACAAATCCAGACACTCTGATTCCTCACTCAGCTTATCAAGTGCTGCAGTGAGGGTATCCATTGATTCCACAAAGGTCACAGCATCATCCGCGACGTCAATCCAACAGTACCTAAGGATCCTCTGGAGAGACCTAGCACCAAAAACATCTAGTCATCACCTTCAGTCAGTGGTTAGCTTTCAAGTCTCACAATCATACAGTAAGTCAGAAAGCACCAGGACCCTAAAGACTTGGACTTTAACATACATCTTCTGTAATAGAAAAAAAATCCCAAATTTGGTGTATGTAAGAGGATCATAGATTTACATGTCAGGAACGTCTCTTGGAGCCATTTCTAAACAACTGCAGATTCCACGATATGTAATCAGTTCAACCAATTCTATGTTAAGTACAAGTTATTGGGAGGTGTGGTCACATTGCCAAAGTCTGGAAGAATGTTCAAACTGTCACATTTAGCTGAGAGGAAATTGATTCAGTTATACAGCTTAATGATGAAGTGATATGAAGGAGGATTTTCTTAAAAAGAACCTGAGAAATTTCAGCTAGTTTGCCAGAAGGCACATGGGAAACCTGACCATAGATTTGATCTGTTTTCCTGTTTTACAATCCTTCTCTGCTCCACTCCAACACGAAGCTGTTAATGGGGATGAAACAGGCAAATGTTGCACCATTCCCAGTTTCTTCACTCACAGAAGCCTATAATTCTTTCAGATCTGTCATGGGAGTCTTGGTGGCTTCCCTCACTAGTCTCCTTCCAGCATGGTCAATCAATTTTTGAGAACTGCCTACTTGACACAGATTTACCATACAGTAGCATACTGTTTGTATTTCTTAATGATTGATGGAAATGAAGTCCAAGACATAGTCAGTGACTTGGAAATGTTCATGTATCCATCCCCTGACTTGTCTCAAGAAAACTGGCTGGAAAAGTGATGATATAATTCTTATATTTAGAATAAACTGCCCCTGTCCCAACTTTTTTTGGAATTTATTGCAGGCCTGAAATGCAGGGATGGGTGTATATTAACAAATGAAAGGAAGTTGACCACACAAAGCATGAAATATCTTGGGTTCATACTGTCTCCAATGAAATGAAATTCTGTTCCCCAATTGGCTGAGCACACCTGACTGAGTTAATTAGCTGTGGGTGGAGCAAGGAGAGTTAGAAAACATGCAGGGCTGCAGCCCTCCAGGAGCAGATTGTGAACCTATGACATTTATCATTCCAACAGCCATGTCTACATAATGCTTGATAACAGGGTTCATATTCATGTACCCTGTAAAATGCAGTAAATGAATGAATAGGTAGGTAGATAAATGAGCCTATACCTTTCCTTCTTTCCTCATATGCTCTTACAGCTTAAAATGAGATTGAATTTAGGTTTAGTGTTTAAGTTTTTACTTTGCTGAAGCTAAAACCAGGCAGCTCAGTGTTCCCTCATTTGCAGAAATGACTTTTGAGTCAAATAAACTCACTCACTACTGTCTCCCCCCCGCCCCGC
>OMMV01025660.1:2617-14724 GCA_900302635.1 Chatrabus melanurus
CCCCATTTTTAAAAGAAAAAAAAAAAAAAAAAAATTTCCTGGCTCCGCCTCTTTGCGGAGATCAATCTAAAAATGGAATGTACCAATTATAGAGGCTCAATATTTTTTAAATCAAGTATTGTACAAAGGGAAAAAAAAAACATATGTTAATGTGCCCTGTTATGGAATTATATATATTTTTTTAAAGTTTTGAATTCTTACTTTCTGTTCCAAATTAGACCCAAAGTTTGGTGAAAATATGGCGATTACGTTTTGAGTAATCCTGCACAGCAAACGGGTAAAAATGAGTTATGTACTCCAAAAATGTTCCTCGGGTTGTTTTCGTTGTCGCAGCAGAATGCCGGCCTTTGGATCAAAGTTTAAAGTCTGATAACGTTTCATCAAACAGTTTCTGCAAGTGTCATTTATTTATTTAGGCAGTCTGACAAGTTTGCCAAGTCGATCAGCTGTGAGCAGTTTAAGGAAACGCGAGCTCCACAGCGTCTGTCTGAATGATTCACTTGTGCGTTGTGTCAGCGGTTTTCCTTCTTGCTATCGATGTTTATGGTCGAACAGATAACTACAGATTGTATCTGTGATCGGCACGCCCCGGCCTTCAGGCCGCAGCCCCAACTCTCCTGTCACATCAGTGAACTACAGTCACCTTTTCTGTATCATGTTGTAAAACGGAGAACATTTTCATTTTTAAATGGCTCAATATGTACTATTTATAAATATGTGACTACAATTAGGTTTTTACAATGATTGTATTATTGAGTGATCATATTGTCCGTAACCCAGCAGTGCACTGGCAAGGAATTGTGTTTTTGAGCTTCTGCATTCCTGGCCGGCCAGCCCCGCCTAGGGTTATCTTTGGGTTTTGGGTATGGCGGTGGTATGCGAGCTGTAACCCATGAGTAACCACGGCCAGGTGGTTTGGTTTGCCGTGGGACTGACCAAGAATCCCCAAGTCGAGCTGTGTGGGCGTGGGGTCTTGTTGGGAGTGGTGGTGGGGGTGGCACAGCTTACCCTCTGAATGACTCCCGGTCTTGATGGTATGGGTGCACGCCTGGTGGCGAGAGGATGGGATGCCCTCCTGTTGGTTTCGGCTTGAGGGGGCGCAGTGGTGCTCACTTTTATTGCCTAGACTTGCCCTGCTGGGCGGTCTCAGATGGGGCATTGGCCCGCCCTGTCCGTAGGTTTTGGGGCCCCTAGGGAGTTATTAGGGGGGGTATTGTGCAGATTTGTCTATAAGTGTGAAATTTGGCTCACATGTAGGCCAGGTCATACTAAATTCATTTTTGGAGGACACCGGAGTCGACAATCATTGGAGACGCCATATTGGACAAATCCAAGATGGCCGCCAGTCACCATTTGATTTTCTCATAATTTCACAACCAAAAGTCATAGCGTTATGATTGAGGGTTCTTTTTAAAAAATATATATATAGGTTTTTGACCTCAGAGAATCCAAATCTGCACTCTGTTTTGGCATAAATGCATGAAAATATGGTGATTTAGTGGCTGAAGGCATATGTTATCCAAATTAAATTGATTTTAGGGTGCCATTAGGGGGATATTGCACAGATATGTTTACAAGCATGTAATTTGGCACAGATATAGAGTACAACATGCTAAATTAACTTTTGGAGGGGGCCTAGTTAGCAACCATTTGAGCAGCCATATTAGAGAAATCCAAGATCGCCGCCAGTCGCTGGGCTCCAGTCATACTTGTAGACACTTCTATGCTCGCTAAAATCCATTTAATTTGAACAAAATATGCTTTCAACCACTTAATAAGCCTATGTCCATTCATTTATGTCAAAACAAAGTGCAGATTTGGATTCTCAGATTTTGGAGTCGAGATTGTCATGTGATTAATCGAGCAGCCCGAATTATTATGATGATCATTTTGGTGCCCTACACACAGCGCGTGGTGGCAGCGCCGGCTCTGGAGAAAAAAAATTACAATTAGTTCAGGCTTAATCAAGCCCTTTCATCAAACTGTACAAGTATATTTATTATTGGCTGCTTTTTTTTCTTCAAACATTTAAAGCCAGAAAAATCATACGTTTAACGTAAATTGTATCTGCAAATGCAGCGTACGTCGACTCAGATCGCCACGTTTTATTGCCCTTGTTGTGCGCGAACCTTGTTGCACAGTTTTGCTTGCTCACGTCATTCTCAATGTAAACCTGTTTTTGAACTTCTTTTAAAACTGGTTGTACTTGTATAGCACGATGCGTTCACTGTCACTAAGCATAATTGAGGGTGTCTTTCTCACATTCCTGAGAGGGCTTTCACGTTTGTTTAGCACAGTGTTTTTATAACGCTGAAAGAGGATCGTTTTTGTTACAACATTATCCGGATCGCATTGGCAGCAGATTAAGCAGCTCGGCCCACACTTCCCTATCCTTGACCAAGTCCTCTAATCTTCCCGGGGGATCCCGAGACATTCCCAAGACAGCTGGGAGATATAATCCCTTCAGCATGTCCTGGGACTTCCCTGGTGGCTCCTCCCAGTTGGACGTACCTGGAAGACCTGCCTAGGAAGACAACCAGGAAGCATCCTCACCAGATGCCCAAACCACCTTCGCTGGCTGCTTTCGTTGTGAAAGAGCAGCAGCTCTACTGCGAGTCGCTCCCGGATATTCGCACTTCTCACCCTGTCCTTAAGTGTAAGCCCCGACGCACGACCCTCATTTCTGCCGCTTGTATCCGCGAAATTGTCCTTGTCCGTCATTACCCAAAACTCATGACCACAGGTGAGGATAGGAGCGTAAATCGAGAGCCTCGCCTTCTGGCGGCTCGGCTCTTTCTTCACCAGAATGGTCCGGTCCTGCGCCCGCAGGTCCTCCGATGCAGCATCGGTCCGTCTATCGATCTCACGCATAATGAGTTGGGTTACCAATATGTAGACCTGGGTTCGGTTCCCGGCCACCCTATCTGTCTGTGTCCTTGGACAAGACACTTCATCTGCATTGTCTCAGTCCACCCAGCTGTAAATGGGAGCCAGCTTTGGCTGGGGAAGTAACCTTCACACTACGGAATCCAGGGAAAAGCACAGACACCAACGGGCCTGATGGCTTATTTCGGACTTCGTAAAAACAACCAATGCTGCATGTTAAAACCACAAATCCAACACAAGTAATGCAGGTATATAGTACAAGGTAATCACTTAAGTTTCAGTAATTATTATTACTTCCGCCAAGAAAGTTATCTTTTTGCTGGGGTTTGTCGGCAGGATATCTAACAAAAGCAGAAACAGACTTCAATGAGATTTTGTGTAAAAGTAGTCCTTGGGTCAAGGACCAGCTGATTATCTTTTGGTGCAGATCCAGATCAATGGGTGGATCTTATCTTTAAGTTTTGATGTTTTTATCCTGATTTCTTTGATCCTGTTCCTGCCTTTGATCTCTAATCCAAAGCTCTTTGATCCTGTAATCAGGATCAGAAAACAAACTCTGCAGCTTGATACTGATTCCTTTGATCTTGACAACAGACATACTGCAACAAAAACCTCCAAGGATCAAAGGAGTCAGGATGGAAGATCAAAGGTAGGCTCAGGATCCAAGGATTCAGGGTCAAAAGTCAAAGATAGATGAGTTATCAGTATCAAAGATACTGAACAGAGCTGCATACGGAGGACAGTGTGACCTTGGCAGAGGTTTGTGTTCTCTGAGTGCCCTTCTAGTTAAGCATACCTTTCTGCATGTGTTTGTACTCACGTGTGTCCAGGTTCTTCATGACAGGTTACCTGCCACTTGGGTTTGAGTTTGCAGTCGAGCTGACGTTCCCAGAGTCAGAAGGAACCTCCTCCGGCCTCCTCAACTGTTCAGCACAAGTACAGTTAACTGACCTGTAGGGGTCGCTCACACTCTATTCGTACAGCACCAGTAGATTAACAGCAAAAATATACTTCATTTTTAATACACGGCCGCACACACGACGTCGCACGTTCCCTGAGTAAAAGTGTTCGAGTTGCATTATTTGAATGTATGCGAAATGCTAGCGAGGTACAATACCCGTGTCAAGCACAAGGGCGGCGTAACAATGAGAGTGGCGAAAGGAAGCACAGAGAAGACCAACAGGAGTAATGAAGCCCGAACACACCCACCTGTCTCAAAGTTAACCAAGCCAGCTAAGGCTAACAAGCTCGGTAACCTGGGTTTGGGTGTTTGATTAATGTATGTTTTTGGAGATGGGGGTGGTGGCTGAAATAACGGGCGGCTGGCGTGCGGGTATTAAAAATTATGACTGGCAAATAGCCTCAATAATTGTGGCACTATCAGTGCAGCTAATCTTACCTCGCTATTGGTAGCTAACAGTCCTAACGCACAAATTAAAGAATACTAAAATTTCACTCAATTGAAATACTGTAGCACTTTATTTGTGCTGGAAAGTTGGATATTTTAACATGAGGAACTGCAGATTTTTTTTTTTTCTTTTTTGCACTTTTGCGTTGGCTTCATTTTTCAGCACCAGCGGTTGCCGCTCGCTTATGATGTGTACTTTTATGTCATGGAGTGAAATTGAAGTATGTTTTTGCCTTAAGTAGCATGAGAACACGTTTATACATTTAAGTTCCCTTTTAACTTAGTTACAATGATGAGATAATCCATTCTGCATGTATATATATTTTTTGTTTTACATTTCAGAGAGTTCTGCATGATTAAGTATAAACACAAAAGCAAAAAAAAAAAAAAAACCTAACAAAAATACTTTTTTTAACCAATACGAGGCAGTAAAAATAAAGTAATAAAAGATGCAAAGCAATTTCTATAGCTACTGTGAATTAGAGCCAGACCTCATTTTAATGTCATGTTCAACATTTATGTCATAATGACAAATGTTTCATACACTCAAATAAATAAATAAAAAACCTAAATATGCATTTTTACCTATGTGGCAAAATGAATGCATGTATTTAAAGGAAAATATGAGGAGTTGTATTTCTTCTTTGATTTTTGTTCATTTTGTCATTAAATTCCTTCCATACATTCTGCACTAACACCTCTTTGCTTTGCATTGAGCAGCCATGGAGCCCGGCTGTTTTCACACAGTAGCTCCAAAACACTAAAATCTTCCCATCACTGCAGCATTTTAGACTGCAGGAATTTTGTGATTGGCACGTTTTATTTTGCATTTTTCTCTCATCGTGGCCTTGAGGATCTTTTTGTGTTTGTGTGTGCGTGTGGCCGTCGTGGTTCCTAATTGTTGTTTGTTCTGCAGGTGTTCGGCATTATATTCACCATCGCTCAGGGGAAGATCATCGAACGTTTCAAAACTTTAGCAGGAAATATTTTCCTCTGTGTGTTTCTTCTGATCGGCACAATAATAACGGGTAAGACGACAATTTGAAATGTCAGCATTTCTATTGTTATATAATCATTTCCACATGATGTTTAACCGAAAGGACTAAATGAGGCTTAGATGTTTTATATAGATAGAATACAGTGGCATGCAAAATTTTGACATTTTTATGATAATTAAAAATAAACAATAATTCAGTCTAATCTAAATCTAACCTTTGACCCCAATGACCTTAGCCTTCACCTGAATATTTGACCTTTGGCTGACCTTTCCATGGCAATTCCTGAATCCACCTATGAATGTGTGCCAAGTTTGGTCCAAATTGGGTTGAAAATCAATTTTTTTTTAACCATTACCTGAATGACCTTTGCCAAATAAACCTTTGAGGGAAATTCTGAAGTTGACCTTCATCCAAATAACTACTAACTAGTAACTTTTTAAAAATGCATTAGCTTCTGAAGTTAAACAGTAGGGAAACACAGGGGCTCTTTGATGAGATGTGTGCGCACAAAGGTCAATGAATCGCTTACTGGCCGTGTTTATACTTGGTTTTAAAAAGCGCCTTGGGCGATCGGATCACAACTGGACAGCGCTGAAGGCAAGCATAAGGGCACTGTGATCCCATCACTGGAACCATTTGTCCAGGTAGCACACGCTTGAAAAATTGCAGAGGACCACTGTCCTGCCAATGTCAACAGTTGGAGTAGCACATCCGCACATTTTTGTTTTGAGCTAGTCCGTGCGAAACAAACCTGGCCCTTTGATTTTCTAGCAGTCATGAAATCTGAACTCAAGCGGTCAGCGAGACACCCTGGAGACACATGATTGGCACAAGTCGGAACAGCGATGCACCCAAGCAGACAAACTCCGGTGTTGAAAAATGAAGCCAACGCAGAAGTGTCAAAACCTGCAGTTCCTTGAGTGGCCAATTGAGGCTGGCTCCAGCGAGTCACTCGCCATAGACGCCCATGTTAAATTTCAATTTTACAGCAGAAATAAACATGTTTAAAGCTTGGTACAAAGGACGATTTTGGTCTCTCTAGCTAGTTTCCCCGTTCATGACAACTGTACGGGGGGTGAATTTATATATATAAAACTGTATAACTCATCTGTTTAAGCTATTTTAACCCATAAAGTGAACAATTAGAGGTGTGGTCACTTTGAGTGACAAGTAGTATGCTGGGTGCAGCTGCTAGCAGAGGCTGCTAACTGCTATGGACCAATGGGCCTTTGGACCAATGACTAGTCATCCATGTTTGTGCTTTTAGCATTTTATTACAAATATCTGAGGTAATGTGTCTCGCTGTACGGCTAATTGTACAAACGGACCCTCTAAGAAGTCTGTGCTCCAGTATATCCATTGAGTGAAATGTTAGAATGATTTAATTTGTATGTTAGCGCTCTTGGCACTAATTAGCAGGTATAGGTAGCTTGCTGATGTTAGCTACGTTGATGATGCCGCAGTTAATGAGGCTGTATGCCGGTCATAGTTTTTTAATACCCGCACCCAAGCCGCCCGTTATGAAAACCACGCCCAGTCCACAAACATATGTGTTAATCAAACACCCAAACCACAGTTAGCCTGTTAGCCTTAAGTAGCTTCGTAACTATGAGATAGGTGGGTGTGTTCTGGCTTCCGGCCCGGGTCACACCTGGTCTTGCCCACGCTCCACCCCTTAACCCATTTATGGGTTGGCTGGGAGTTGGGCGGAGCCAGGCACTGCCAAGATGGCGACATCTAGCACCGCTCTAGTTGAGCTATATCTCCAGTCTATGGATGTGTCTCGGCTGACCACTTGTGATCCAAGCACCCAAAGCTTTTTTTAATTTTTAAGTTTAAGTGTAAACAGGGTCCACTGTTTCTTTTTTATTTACCCGATGTTGAAACGTGAGTGGATTTTGTTCAAATCCTGATATCAGTTTGGAAAATGTGATAACGGCTTTGTAGGAAAACTACAGCTGAACTGCTGCGGTTGTGATTTTCTGTAAATTTCCTGTTGTGGATGAAGTGCTTGATATTGTTCTGTCATATATTAAAGTAGCAAAGGTTAAACTTTACATATCCGCCTCAGGTGGAAAATGAGGTTAGTTATTAAATCTGAATGAGTGCGACTGGCTTTAGAACAGAACATTATTGCCTCACGTCTGTTATACTATCATGCACCGCCATCTACTGGATAGTTGTCCTTATTACATTCTGCCATTTAACATCACTTTTAGTCCAAGTTTATAAAGTTTTTCACTTTTAACTGCCGATGGGTCATGCTAAAGAAAATGCTGTTCGCTGTAGGATATGCGGTTACAGGTTAACGCTAGCATACGAGATTACGCTAATGGTCAGCGATTGACGCTAACCATTAGAGACGCAGTTATGCTGCATTCAGATGTTGGCTGAAGAAAAACCATCATACCAGTCGTAATAGTAGATGATGACTTGAGGCACGGCCATTTTTCTATGTTAAAGAGACGAACAATAATTTACAATAATTTAAAGATACAACAGAGTTTTAGCATTTTGCGTTATAACGCTATATTAAATCAAGAACTTCTAGCTGTGATGTTTGCTTAGAAAAAACAATTTTTTAAACCTAAATTATCTTAAAATAAGTTTAAAAAATAATAAGATAAAAATAATAAACAATCCGGTACTTCTCGGAAACCGTGTGCACGCCGTGCACTCTGGCATTCAGAACCTACAGCTGACTGACTTTGTCTTCTTGCAGGTTTTATCAAGTCTGACCTGCGGAGACAAAACGCAAACCACATGGCCAAAGAAGAAGAAAGTGCCATGGTAAGAAACTGTACCCTTTCTCAGAGCAGATAGGGCCCCGCCGTAAGACGGCGTGATATTTTCCTTTGATTTGCATGAAAAGATTGCAGTTGCATGCATTTTCTATTATTTCAGAAACAATCGCTGTGCATCTCCTTCATGATATTGTTGTTGATTATGGCTAATCATTGCAAATTCTGACCCCTCTCGCTGCCGATGTGGCACTTCCTTCTCACACCACGTCACGTTGAATGGGCGGGGCTGCAAGGCTTGCAGCCGTTTTATCGCCTAACATCACAATGTAAGATTAAATTAATCCGCAAAAAAATCGCTAAATGTTTTGCCGCCTGATGTTGCGTGACGAAAACAAAACTTGCTCACGACCTCAACAATTTGCTGTCGAGCTAGCTACATGCTAACTAGCCTTGCTATAAAGGAGAGCCATTGTCGCAAAGTAATTTTATTGATTTAATGAAAAGTGTCGTCTTTATGACTTTCAGAAAGGACAGGCGGAGACCAACAGGTGACTGACTATCAGTGATTGTCAGCTGACAGCACAGTGGCTCATTGGACTAGCGGCGGCAGCATGGCGATGCCACCTGTGCTGAATTAGGCATTCCACTGCAATTAAGTGGAATCAAATTGATCTTTGTTTACAGTTCTTATGCACTTATTCATTTTTACATTAATCCATAATGTATTCAAATTAAACACATTTATATCCATATAAATATATTTTATGTAACTTTTGTCATTTTACTGTGCACTTATTTACCTCAATTAATTCACTAAATAAATCTCAAATAAACTCAGAAAAATGAATAGCCTATCAAACAGTTTGTCTGTGTCCTTTCCTCCATCTTGTTCTTGTATACATGTCCTGTGCAGTATGTGGAAGTGACTTCTGGAAGTGGACCTGGGCCTTACTGGAATTCGGCTACTGTGCAAGACTTCCAGAAGTGCGCAGAGCCGTCGCTTTATTCCCGAAGTATTGTTCAAATTTCCAGACTTATTGTGCGTTTCAGAGAAATGAAACCTTAACCCGTATCCTAACCCGAAACATAAACGTTAGGAGAAAGTGATATGAAAGGTCAGTAGATGAGACGTCCGTTTAGAGCCTCATTCCAAATTCCTTCCGGGAATGGCGAGCAGTTTGGGAAGCCCGAAACCTGCCAGTTTGGTCAGCCTGCACAGAACAGTTATGCTAGCTCGTATTCCAAAATGGATAACTTCATTTGAGCACCTCCACCCACCACGCTACAATCACACGCCCCAATGTTTAACTAATATTTAACTCCCCTCAACCTGCAAAAATCAAATAAACAAATAATGTTTCGATTCCACAACGTTTGACGTAATGGCATTAAAGAGAATGGAACCTACAATGACTAGGCTGTTCGTGGGTAACATTTAATGTTGCTAACCTTATCCAGTATCCTAGCCTAACACTGTTATACGCTAACGTTCCCTGAATCTACTAATTTAGTGTGGGAGATAATCACTAACGTGATTTAATGTTCATGTTAATTTGATTCAGATGTCTTGATAATATTCAGTTTTGATCTTTAAACGGTTTATTCTGCTGCAACTCTTCTGCGCCGCTAGCATTTGCTGCTAATAGCGCAGGGTTAGCATTAGCAGTGACTGGCCAGCAAAACAAATTTTCTTGTCAAAGTTCACAAATATTGAAAATTATGTCAGCTATTTGCTTATTGAGTATACCATCGATCTGTGCAGCTCTATGGATCACGATACTAGCGGGACGTTTGCATCGGGGGGCTGGATGCTGGAAATTGGGGATAAAACTGAAAGATTTAGTCAGCCTTTTGGAAATAAATAAAGGATCTCAGGAGGCTTCTGGCCTGTGATTTGTGAATCTGAACAGTGCAACATAAGCAATATGCTTTGGAAATGAAAGAAACCTAAAAGCTCAGTTCAGGCTACATGTAACTTCAAAACCACACATTTATTTCGCAAGACAGCGAAGGAAGAAGTGTTTGATTCAGCTACAATCATACACAATCCTTTCTGCAAGGTCGTGTGGACTTGTGATTGTGTTATATGACTTTTAGAAAGAAATCGATGTTGAACAATCAGAAACGACGTATTTCTCTGATTTAGTAAATATCTTTGCAGAAACTGTTTCTCACACACCGCATTCATGCCATACCTCGCTCGACCACCTCCCTCACTTTCTTTTTCTTTCACAGCTAAAGCCATACAAAATCCTTTCTGCAGGGTCATGTGGACTTGTGACCGTGTTGTTTAAGTTTTAGAACATAACCATTGTGAAACACTCAGAAAGTAACTGTTTACTTCTATTATTTAGTACACTAGGTAAGAGTACCCGTGGGTATGAAGACAGTAAGGACTACGGCAATCTGACATTTGACCCCAATGACCTTGACTGTCACCCAAATGATTGACCTCTGGCTGACCTTGCCAGGGCTATTCTAGACTAAGTGTGTGCCACATTTGGTCCAAAATCAAAATGAAAATCAAATTCCTTAACCTCGACATTTGCCAAAATGAACTCTTTAAGAGAAGTGGATGCGGATACTGGACTGGCCTGACTGCAGCCCCAACTTGTCCCCAATAGAGAATATGTGGCGAATTTCGAAACCGAAAAATGCAACAACGATAACCCCGTACTGTTGCACACCTTAAGACATGTTTGCAGGAAGATTGGGACAAAATAACACCTGAAATACTTCGCTTGGTATCCTCAATGCCAAAACATCTTTTTAAGTGTTGTGAGAAGGAATGGCAACACAACAAAGTGGTAAATGCTTTAGCATTCCAACTTTTTTTGGAATGTGGTGCAGGCCTTAAATGCAGGAACGGATGTCTATTAACAAATGTAATGAAGTTGACCAGAAAAGACATGAAATATCTTGGGTTCATACTGTCTGCAATGAAATAGAAGTCAAAGTAAATTGAAGGATCACCGCATTTTTAAAAAAAATCTGCATTTTAGATACTGTCCCAACTTTTTTGATTTGGGGTTGTACTTTAAAATCGATTTTCAATTCATATTGGTTAATTGTTACACCTCTACTCACTGCATATTACAGGGGACATGCCTTGGAATGGTGTTCATTCCTGTTTTTGCTTTGCTAAATCTGTCCCAATATACTTTCTGTTTTCCGCCACTGTTTTATATCTTCCTCTGGGTCAATGATGTCAGAAATGAGCAAAATCAGAAGAGTGGTTACTGATGCTGGGGCTCCAAGCTCGGCGGTGAAGTTGCCGATGGCTACCGGCACTGACCTGTTTGAAAATTCATAATTTTTCTCGCACAACAATGCTAAGGTAATGTGGCCAACACATAAATAACATTCTTCATGTTTGGTATCTCTGAAAAACAAAGTGACTCAAGAATACACTTAAGAATACGTCATGGCAACCTCATCCCAGATTGGAGACTCACGCCGCTGCCAACCCTGAGCGACTAGTGATTAGTAGCTGCTGTTTTAGGCAGATATCGGAAAAGGACTACGGATCCACTGCCCTTTTACCCCGACCGCAGATTCCCTCTTCTCAAGACTGATCAATAACGCTTTCCGCTTCCCTAGAAATTGCCTCAAATCTTAGCTCGACACTCAGACGTACAAAGGTAGGAGCACAGCTGCAGAGCACCATTAATCAGGACACATGGTTGATTTTTCACCGTTTCACAGTGAAACGTTTCTCATCTCTTAAAATCATGCTGAAAAATCGGTTTGTTTGTTTTTTCTTTGCAGTTTGTGATTGTGGCTTATCACAAATAATCTGTTTGAGCTGAACAGTGTTATTTCTTATGTTTATTAGAAAACTAGCGTGTTGGTAAATGCCCAACAGAAAATTAAAGGGGAAAATACTATGTAATTATAAAATGGTCAAAAAGTGAGTGACTGGTTTATTAGCAGTGAAAGTAGCATGCCATCGTTTTTTTTTTTTTTTTTTTTTCAGAAAAGAAAAAAAATAGCCAAAACAGTGTGCAACAGGAAATTTCTTTTCAGGATAGAGAAATAATTAAAAAAAAAATCTTACCTTGGATCATCAAG
>OMMV01025723.1:1394-12641 GCA_900302635.1 Chatrabus melanurus
ACCCCCCCCCCCATACAGTTGTCATGAACAGGGAAACTAGCTAGAGAGACTGTGGGAGCTGAATTCATATCAGAGGACATCACCATACACTGTGCTTTGTCCAAGGCCAAGGTTGACGCCAAGAAGTGCGTGTCCTCAAAGGCAATCTGCGTCTGTGTTGTGCGTCATTGGAGTGTATAAAGCCCTCATGAGGTCATCTTTTCAGGGTCTGCATTTCAAATAAACCATGTAAGACCCGTTGAAGCTCTTCTTCTGTGCGTCTCGCCACAACAGGACCAAATCTGTTTTTAGTACCAGGCTGTAAACAGGTTTATTTCTGCTGTAAAGTTTGGCATTCAAACATGGGGTTCTGGGAGTGACTCGCTTTTGGAACCAGCCTCAAGTGGCCATTCAAGGTACTGCAAGGTTTGGCATTTCTGCGTTGGCTCACTGGGTTCCAGTCATTCTGTTGCACTCTTAAAACAATTTGTTGAGACGGGTAATCCATCAAAATGACACTAATGCCCATAAGGATTTTTTGTTGTGTGTATTTTTTCCATGTTTTGTGTATTACAACTGTGGCGTGAGCTGATGCAAAAATGATTCTGTGTGAGGCGTCCATGTGCTGTGGTGAAAATCTGGCACGAGCTTCACATGGATTCAGCATAAACGATAACTATGTACACGCACACATGATTCATGATTCACTTTTTTTTAGGGGGGGGGGGTCTGAATATGGCAGTAGCCATTTGATGTATAAATCCTCTTCTTTTTTCTTTTTTTTTCCTTTTCATTCATGCAATGGGCTCACACAGTTGAGGGATAATCTGCCTGGAACGGATCTCACAGCCTGACACACTGCAGGGCTGACGAAGATCCAAGCACAGTGACACGGATTCATACGTTGTCAGCAGGTCCAATCTCAAATCTCCACTCACTTACATGTAATACAGGAAAACATATTTAATGATTAAGATTGTGCACATATAAACACATGTTCATATGTGAACATATGTTGATTTCAGATCGGGCCCCAAACACACACAAAACTAGAATACAGAACTGTCCCTGAATGATTGTTAAATTCACAATGCATAATAATCATCATCATCATCCGACATTCCAACAGACTAATGCAAAAAAAAAAAAAAAAAGCTTCACTGTGCAAAGTAACTCACCTTAACTCCATCCGGCTTCTTGTTGAGCAAACTTTTGGCTGCTGCAGAGGACAACAGAGAAACAACACTTCAGCTTTCGAGCTCCCAAATAGAATTCGGAAGCTAAACTAACATGCAACAAGCGAATCTGCAAACTGCGTTTATCCTCATACGCAAGGTGCAAAGTTCAGCTGCAAGAAATTGAAGGCGATGCAGCAGTTGCGTCATCATTTGTGCAAGGCTGTTCTGCTGCAACACACCAACACGTGTGTAGGTAGCTCCTCGTACATTTAGGCGATGAAATGGACAACCTACCTTTGACAAAGAGACTTACTTACACCATGTTCTATAATGTGCGTTTTAACACAGACATGCACACACATCGTGCCGCTCCTCTCTCACCTTTATTTCTCACCGAGCAAAGAATCCAAGTCGCTTTTCTAAAATGCATGCTGCCTTGTTAAAAAGTTTTATTCTGGGCTTATTTTCCAAGCGTATTATCTTCATGCATGTGTGCTTCCTGTTAGAGTCTTGTAGCCTAAACATCTCACTTTATCAGATGGGCCCAACCCCACCCGCTTCCCTGTCACACCGAAAAATCTTACCTCGAACGGATACCACAGTCACAACAAAAGAAGGAAAGAAAATTGAAAAAAGATGAATAAAAAGGGACAGTAATGCATTTTCCAGTAGAATGAAGAAGGAAAACAGTGACAAGTCAAAGAAAACTGACAAAAAAGGGGTATAAAAAAAGCGCAAGACAGAGGGTTTGTGGGAAATTAACAGCTACAGAGATGAGAGTAATCTCTTTTTTTTTTAAATCAAAGCCACCTGTGTGGAAAGATCACTTTTCTGCTGTAGAATGTTGCACCACGTTCTCATCCCAAGCTGCCACTTACTGATGCTTTTGATCTTTTGTTGCTGTTGGATGCAGAGGGTGACCTTCCCTGTCTGACCGGCGTCTCTATAGCGACACTGAGGATTTTCCTATACTGATCAGTCTAAAGAAGTAATGTTCTTTTTCTGGCCTCTGAAGTCGTGCCAAAAATAACGTGACATGGTCCGTTTTGTCCCTTCTGTGATGAGTCGATTGATTCATCAGTGAAACCTTAAAATGACACGATTGAAGTCTTTGACCGATTCTTTTTTTCACCAGCGCTGTCCATGGTGCTGAAACCCAACTGTGTTCTGGAGTACCAGAAGAAATCAACGACATAATGGAATTATAATATAAAATACATGCTGGAATGTGGCTTTTGTAGCCTAATAGGATGTGTCGATACAGCACTGTGCAAAAGTTTTAGGCCGTCTGTAATTTTGATAACAATGTAATGTTTGATAGGTTTTTTTTCTTGAGTAGTTCAATAGAAAATCTAATTTGAAATGTCCCTATATTCCTATTCCAATTAAAACCAAATTATTTTTTCTATTTCACGAGAGAAAGAAACTAATTATTAAGTTACAAACCTTGTTTTCAACAACAGCAAAAGCTGATTTATTTGTAGGTGTGCTGCAGAACACATCAACACAAGGACAGTTGCCATTGATCGTTCAATAATTGATTATAAAATCCTGATTACTTGTTTTTATTTTGCAGGAGTTTATCTCAAAGAATGATGTATTCTTATCATCACCTGAAAAAAAAATGTATTTTTGTATTTTCAAAAGGTTAGAAGTGACACATTTTCCATATTTTTATTTATATACAAATGTTAGGCCGTTGATGAAATTCACTATTTGTCAAAAGTCGTACGCACGGTAAATGTGTCTAAAACTTTTGCACAGTGCTGTAATTGAGTTTAAATCTGTGGCCGCTCGTCTCCCTCTCGCTAGTCCTAATACCTTAGAAATGAATACTAATATACTTTAAATGTTATACATATTTATGTTAATTGTAATTTATCTGTTTTGTGTGTTAATTGTTTTGGGGGGGCGGCGGGGGTCATTCTTAATAAATACAAACATCCACATATATACAGTGCTGTGCAAAAGTTTTAGACATAAAATATCTACACTTTTCTTTTAAATAAAGAGAAGCTGTTAAATAGTTCATATTTATGAATAAATATGTAAAATGTCTGACTACATCTCCACCTTTAAAAATAATTCATAATTTATTTTAGGTGATAAAATGACATCATTTGTTTGAGGGTGTCTCTTCAAATTTATAAGAAAATCAGGCTGTGTTCAATCAAGTTTTTTAAAATCATTTTATTATTGATTGATCATCAGCAACTGTCTTTGTGTTGCCAAGTGCTAGGCAGTACTTTTTGTGTGTTTTTGCTTTGTCTTAAAATGAGGTTTGTAAATTAGTAATTGATTGGTTACTTTCATGAAAAAGAAAACATAATAATCTCATTTTATTTATGTTGCTTTTTTTAAGGGGGGAGGGATTTCACATGATTTTCGGTTGACGATGATGCCTGTGGGCATTTGTGTTTGTTTTAACCCAAAAAAAAGAAAATGGTGTGCCTAAATCATTTGCACAGTACTGTATGTAGTCTTTATTGTTCCATTCAGTCTGTTTGAAAAGGTATTTTATTAAACATCTGGCAGAGTTTTCAGTGTACCATGGTGACAAAATGTCAAAATTAGGCTTAAAAATTGATACAGATCCAAGATATTCCAAAATCATTTAAAAAGCTTTTATTTATGAAAAAAAAATCATACGGTCGGTGCCTGTGGTCTGTTTGCTCATACAGTAAGTGAAACCAGGCTGTGGTCTCCAGGCCAAGAGTGACGTACCTGAGAAGTTTCTTGTGACCAGTAAAGTGGTCAGTATGGCTCCCTGCAGTACAAAAAAGAAGGAAAGGAGGGAGTGGTGGAAAAAAGGAAGGAAAGCATAAAAACAGATCGACAGATTCTAAGAACAGAGCAAGAAAGAGGAGCCCAAGAAAAGGGCAGCTTGAAGGTGTTAATAGAAAAAGGTCATTGCATCTCAAGTTATCCCCAGAAGTCCTGAGTTGAGAGGGCAGAGGGGAACAAGGTGCTTGTTCGATTGTTGTACTAAAATAGAAAGATGAAGAAATCTCACCTTGAGTTTCCTCCTGGCGTTGAATTTCTTCAGGCACTCCACCGTCTCCTGCCTGTGCATCATGGAGGCCACAGTGGACCGTTGCTGCAGGAAAAAGATGAGAAGATGTGAGCTGCGTTATTACTAACAATAAGCTACTCAGTGCCACTGTAGCAGCACTTTGGGTTTATTTGCATCTTCGTTTCTGTGCGTGGGACACATACGCAGATCCAGGGGTGCTTGAGGGCCTCCGCAGCAGTGATGCGCTTGCTGGGGTTGATGGTTAACATTTTGTTGATCAGATCTTTGGCTTCTGGAGTTACAGTGTCCCACTCTGGGGACGGGAACTGTCAAAAATGACATGATGCCAGGATGATGCCGATGCAGAAAAAGCAACATGTGACTGTAATATCCTTCAGGTAGGAAAGCTGTCGTTTGCGGTGTGCGTGCACACTTACATCATAGGCTCCAGCCTTGATTTGTTGGTAGAGGCGGTGCTGGTCCTCATCCCAGAAGGGAGGATACCCCACCAGCAGGATGTACAAAATCACACCTGGAAGGATGTGGGAGGTCAAACGTCGACATAATGCTGCACTGATACATAACACACTGTTAACCAGCGGAATAAAAGCTGCACATGTGACACTGTGCAGCACACTGAAAACATTTTTATAAAGCTGACGGTGCAGCATTTAAGCAGAATGATACGCAGACCTCACGTCGGACAAGGTCGCAAATAATTTATTTTAAATTTCATTTCTTTCCTTTTCATTTATTGTAATTTTTAAGCATGTTTTCATTTGTTTAATAAATTGTTATGACACATTATATATTTCGGGGATCTATTTTAAAATAGTTGGAGCTTATTTTCAGGTCGGGGAGCTGAAGTTCACTAAAGTTGGGGTCTATAAATGGATCAGGGAATGATAAAAGTAGTCGAGACCAACTGAAGTACCTTAATACCAAGTCGGGGACAAGAGTAAACAAACTTTTAAATTCCAGATTAAATGTTTATATTTTTTTACTTTTTTGTTTTTCCATTCAGTGATATTGAAAACTGAAGTTATATTTCAAGAAAATCCGCTGTTAATGTTTTAAAAATATATATTTTAACAGCTGTACTATGTTTCAAAAGTCAGTAAGTCATTTTTTTTTACATGTGATGTAATCACTATGGATTTACCTGCACATATACATCGCTCCGGCTCGCCCCTTAATGCCATGCATTTTTCTAGTTATTATTATTATTATTATTCACCAAGTTCCTCCAGTGGTTCCCGTTGTGTGTGAGCTCTCCAATCTGTTCACTGTCCAAAACATTGTTCAAGTCTCCTTGGAGCCTCTGGATGTACATTGAGAACAAGGTTCTCTGTCGTCCAGGCCTCTTCCTTCCATGGGGCAGTACATACAGAGCATACCTCCTACTTAGATCCTCAGGACTCGAGACCAAGAACACGGGTTATCAGTGGGATTGTCCGAGCCATGTGGAAGATGGCAGCAGTTCTTACATGTTCTCACCACGTCACGCCAAACAAGATGGACAAGTAATTAAGCTGGTTCTCCACATCCCATGAGATGACTCAGGTTTCCACCCATACATGAAGCCTTGACCTGCGCATGCTGTTCTTGAGCGCTGCCTTTGGGCTTGAGGGACAGAGACCTCAAAAATCAATATGTCATCAGTGAAGTCAACTTCACTCAAATCCACAGCAGTGAGTGATCACTCCTGAGTGTGTGTCCATTATAGCCTTGGTCAAAATGGAACCCACAAGGATAACGAACAGAAAAGGTACCAGGACACCGCCTTGCAGGACCCCAATAGATACCTTAAAGGAGCTTGAGATGTTGCCATCTACTGTCACTGAGCTCTTGGAGTTATTAAATTTCATATTTGATGTCAGTTCCAAAGAATTCTTGCCATGAGAACTCAAGCGTTACTTACCACAGGCCCACATGTCCACTGGTTTGCCATATGGGTCTTTCCGCAGAACCTCTGGAGATAAGTAGCCTGGGGTGCCGGCAAAACCTGGAGAAGTGATATGTAGGGAGGGAGTGGATGTGGAGGTGTAGGTGGGAGCTCAGTGATGTTTACCTGACTGTTTGGGTGACTGCTCAACTATTCAGTGAAAGGTTGGAAAAAGTGGATGGATGAATACTCACCAAACCATGCCTGCTGGTCCCCCTGCACCTCGATAGCCAGCCCAAAGTCAGCCAACTTGACCGCCGCCCCCTTCAGCTTACTGGCCAATAGAAGGTTCTCAGGCTGGGGGGGGCGGAGTCAAACAGGTTATAGGTGAGAGGTCACACGCTGTAGGATCAAGCTGCCCACAGATCAGATCTAAGGTCAGATTAGACAAACCAAATCCTAATCCAAAGTGTTAGGGGTCAATATTGCTATACTGCTCTTAAATCAATGTCTGGGGCAGCTACAGTAACAGTAACGTGCACAGGACCAAATCTGCACGTGACCACAGAGAAGCCAACAGTCGAGCTGTGGACTTGCTCCCTCTGTCTCATGGATTCTGAAGGAGTTAACCGGTGGCAGACTCGATGTAGTCGTCCACAGTAACACCTTCCCACCATTTGAATCCATGATTGGGAGCAAAGTGCACGCTGCAGGCACAAGGATACTGGGGGGAGGTGCAGTGTAACAGGAGACATGGGTGTAAAACCAAGTGACTTGGCCACATGTGGGTAACTCCAAAGACGCGCCGCACAATGGCACAGTTTAGCACATTTAAAAATATATATGCAAGCCTCCGGCGAGCGCGCACACACGGACACGGGTGCACAAAGGTCTCTGCTAACCTAAGGCCGGGCAGACAGTGTGCTCTCATGAATAATGCATTTTCTAACATTTAGAGACTGAACACAGACAGGCAGACACTTTATGGCAGACATATAACTCAACAGGACGCAAGACGTTAACTGGCAAGCGGGACACATTTACAAAACAAGGAATAAATTGTCTGATTATGGAATAACTAAAAAAGACTTCAGCAAAGGACATCTCCCTGAATAAACCCGTCAGTTTAGGTTTTAAATACACCATTATGGCTGCTCTTAATTGTTCTGTATGTTCCCCGTTCTTCTGAATCAACTGTGTCACGTACACACTCCTCCTTTCAGTGCCGTTTTTTTCTCCTCCACATAAAATCTGTCACGTCAACTTGACTTGTACATAATTATGGAAATGTTTAATATTCTAGCTTGTGATTGCTTCTATTCTTGCCTCCACAGGGCTGCACCATTATACTACAGTGCACGCATGCACGCACACACACACACACACGCAAAGATGGATGCCTGTGCTGTGCAACATCAGGGTGGTATTACATGACGACTTTATTCCTGAGAGGAAGCAAGAATACTGAATAGCCCAACAATGCAGGCGATGTCACAGCAGAGGCTTCTACAGTTTGTGTGAGTGTGTGAGTGTGTTCCTGCGAAGCGCAGTTGCAACAAATATCAAATGAAAGGTCAAGGTCACAGCAAGGATAACTAGAATTTTGATGCTAAAATCATGCCTTATTTTTATATGCAAAAACAAAGGCCAACATCCCATTCACCTTATGAAATGCATTACACACAAACGGTTCATTGAAACGGTGAACATTAGAGGGCACCGCATTAAGGGCCTGATTTACTAAAGGTTTGTATGTGTAAAAACGTGCGCAAACACCATAGCTCCTGCAAAAAATTGCGCATGCTGATTGTATCTTTCAAATGCACAAATTGCATTCCAAGTAAATTGGATTGTAATTTGTTTACACACAGTCACTATTTCATTACCCCTAGTCCATCCAAACAAAGCACCGGCAGGAGACAAAGTCAAAAGCACCATCCACCTGTCCATTTGGGATGGATAGATGGTGGAGCATTGGTACCATAAAATGCATTTATAATCCAGCCCAGAGTTTCATTTACAGCAATGCAAGCTGGTACCCATGCATAGGTTATGGTGATATCTATTGCTGATTCTGCATATTACCACTACAGGGAAAAATGACAATGAGACTGGAGTCACGCTGACCAGCTGACCTAATGAGACACTTACCACATCAATGAGACAAGTGTCTCCTAACATAATGATTTTGATGAGACAATTGTATTTGTGTGCTTAACTTTTTTTCTTGCTTAATACAGTGATTTTTAATCATTAATTTTATTGATTTATGGTTTTATGTGTGTATGCCTGTTTATGTGCCCTTTAATTCTTAGTCACCAACTGCATGCCAGAGGGCTTGTAACATGTCTGCATGGTGCGCGGTTGAGTGACAGTGATGTGCTTGGGTGTTGGAGCTTTTTATTTATTTTAAATTCACAATCTTTTTTATTTATAGGTAGACAGATTTATAATGCACTTATCCTATTTAGTAGCCACAGTGCATTTCTTGAACTATGTAGGAGGACCTGGGCATGCATGAAATGAATGTTTGACTTGAGTATTTTTTTATAGCTAAAATATTTATTTCTTGCATGAACAATATTGAATAACGACTGCATTATTTCTATTCAATAGCATTGTTGGCTCCCCCTGGAACATGTAGTCCTTAATAAAACTTTACAGATCATCCTCAATGTGTGCGTTTTGTTAATAGTCAATTTTATCTCAATTTTCACTATTATAAATTTCAATCTCGTTTGTTAATTGACTTAAATTTTACACTAAATTTTACATCATAGTAATAAAAGTAAAATTATGAAGATTTGGAAACAAATCGAGGCCGGACCAAACATGGCCCACGGGGTGCAAGTTAGTAACCCTGATTCAGGCGCAGCACAGCGACCAACTTATTAAACTTAACAAGCTGCTATTTCACAAAACCATCAGGTGGATCATCAACGTTTTATATCGTTTTTAAAATGACACTTTTCCTTCAACAACATAGATCTGGTGTGAAACAGGAGTTACTGAGGAGTTTTAATGGTACCAACAGATCACGCAAATAGTGAGAGAGCATTTCATAAAAAAGTCTGAAAAATGTCTGCACAAAAATATATTCGAGGCGGGAGGAGGTGGAGGGTATTTTTCGACTTTTCTCATGTTGATAGAAGTCAAAATCTGAGAAAACAGATCTCAGATTGTGACGTCTGCTTTCTGTGAAAGCTAACTTTGATTGATGCGGACAGCAGGCTGTTTAACGTGGCACTGCGCTGCTGTCAGCTGACCTCCCGTTCGACAAAATAATAAAAATTAATAAGCCAATTAAAGCTGTGTCAAATCACTTCCAAAAAAATGCTTACTCCACAGGAAATTGTGTTTGAGGGAAAGCCAGCAGTCAAAGTGCTGCGGCTGGGCGGAAATGATTGACATCCAAATTAACTAATGCTTCAAGTTCTTCAAGTCACCGACTGATGATCTATATTGTGAATGTACTCGCCAGCCGTCAAATGAAGGTGAAATTGGCGACTAACTGGTCGCCACACAGAGGGCTTTTAAACTGATTTTACTGATGCGACAGTGGGCGTTTCCACTGTGGGAACCAGTGCAACATTTTGCATTTTGATGCATCATTGTCGCGTGTCACAGCCCTAGCAAGAACCCTGCTACTATATTTATAAACAAGACTGGATCAAGACAAGACCAAAGTTGTACCACTTGGAGAAACATATTTCCAAGATGTACGTCTATCTGTCCGAACATTTGCCACAATATCTCCAAGGCCGTTGAGCCCAAACTAACCAAACTTGGCACACGTGTAGTCCCAGTGCAGAGGATGATCAACATAGCAACAGTGACAGATCAGTGACAGATCACCGGATCAGTGAGTGCAAAATCATATTTTGTCTCACAGAGAATATATATAATTACTTGGGCAAGGAACACAAAATTTTGACACAACCCAAAACTATTTCCAAGGCACCCGGATGACTTTATGATTTAAGTCATGAGGTCATCCAGTGGCAGAGGAGTTGCCAGTTCACGGCTTCTTGCACAATGAATGACTGGCACCACCTCCTAAAATGATATTCCAACCAAAAGAGCAAAATTTTTCATCACCTTGTATGAATTATACTCCCACTGCTTTACATTTCTTCTCTCACTAGTGTCACCAAAGCAGATTTCAGTGTAAAGAAAAATTTCCTGCTTGCACTGGTTGTAATCCCCCAAGAAAATGGAAGCCTACGTCATTCTGTTGTGTAGAGTTGGAAGCGAACAGCGCTGCGGCCGTGCGTATGGACATACAAACCTTCAGGTCCCTGTGAACAATTCCGTTAATGTGGCAGTGATGGACGCTCTCCAGGATCTGCTGTATGCAGTGGCTACAGGTGCGAGAATCAGAAAGGGCAACGATGAAGATGGAATGAAAAGCAGAGGAAAAACAGCAGAAGATGAGGAAAGGAAATGAAGTGAAGGCAGAGAAGAAGAAAATAAACAGTCTGAAAATTAAGGCATTAATTTTTGTCATTAATACAGACTACATTATTTAAAATGATAATGCTGTACTGTTTCAGTTTTTCTGCGATGGACTGGTGACCTGTCCAGGGTGTACCCTGCCTCTCGCCCAATGACCGCTGGGATAGACTCCAGCACCCCCCGTGACCCTTAATTGGAGTAAGCGGGTATGAAAATGAATGATTCAATTTTCCTTCATTTCCAAATGAGGCAGCTCTTCATTCATTTATTTTCTGAACCCACTTATACCAGTTAAGGGTCACAGGGGCTGGAGCCTATTCCAGTGGTCATTGGGCGAGAGGTGGGGTGCACCCTGGACAGGCCACCAGTCCATCACAGGGCTACATATAGACAGACAAACACATTCCTGCTCACACCTACGGTCAATTTAGAGTCACCAAATCATCTAACCTGCATGTCTTTGGAAGTGGGAGGAAGCCGGAGCACCCGGAGGGAACCCACGCAAACACGGGGAGAACATGCAGACTCCACGCAGAAAGGACCAGGTCGGAAGCGAACCTGGGACCTTCTCGCTGTGAGGACACAGTGCTAACCACTAAGCCACCGTGCCGCCCCTCAGTGTGACAGCACACTTTATTAATGAAGAGTGCAAAGTAGATGCATTTGTATTAACTGTGGCTTAAATTACAGAGCAGCACTACACAAAGATGCGAGCAGCCTGCGCCACATTAACAGAG
>OMMV01025793.1:2695-19581 GCA_900302635.1 Chatrabus melanurus
CCTGACACACTGTGACACACAACATGCACACAGCCACACACATGACAAATATCGTACTGCTACTTCATGCGTGATTCGTTGGATGCTGTTTAACTTGTTTCCCTTCCATATCTCTTTTTTCTTTCTTTTCATCAGACCCACACGCACACACACACACCTCTTATTCTCCGGCCTAAACACATCCTTTCTCCTCTCTTTTGAAAACTTCCCCTCGTCTCCCTATCCAGCCTGACAGCACAAAAGTGGGCTTACGTTTCTTTTTTGACTGACAGCCACAACAGACACCTTCCCCCCTCCTCGCCTCCACCTCGGTTTTAATCCCCTCCCCGTCCCTCGCTCTCTCTCCTCTCCTCTTCCTCTTTTGTTCTGAGTGACGCTCGAAAGCCGCCGTGTCAGCATCTTTTCCATCTCTGATTGCCTTATTAGCCGGCGGTGGCACCCGCAGCTTTTCTGACACAGATGGTGAAGGAGGAGGCGAGCACAGATGGAGGGAAGACGGGGGGAAAAAATGGCTGACTTGTGTTTGTTGTTGTTCGGTTCCCCTCCCACCTCTTCTCAGACTTGTTTGTGTGGACACTGACACCTCGGGCTGACACTGACACACTCCTGACACTGACGCCTGTCTAGGCAACACTGGGAGAATGGCACGAAAAACTCGAATTTAGTGTCTGTGTGTGTTTGTCATGATGTCCGCTTTCTTTCACTTTGTCAGCTGCTTTGTCTTTAACTCTTCTCACCGCTCTGACTTTGAACAGATTCAGTCTTGCATTCGTTTCACTGCGGCGGACTCGCTTCTGCATCTAGACATGCAGGGTGAACGAAAACTGCATTATTCACAAAATCTTGTGATATAGTGAATAAAACATGATGCAGTGATAAATAATTTCACTCTGGCCTCGGCATAATTAAGATTTAAGAGCAAAAAACCGGTGTAAGATTAGATTGCTTAACAAGAACAAGGATGCACGTTGCACCGTTGTGCTTGCAGCATCCAGAGTTGCAGCTGTTGGACCTCCAGCTTTTCCCAGGCAGCAGTAACTGGCACCTCGCAAACATCAGGTATTATGTCCATTCCGATTATGGGATCGAGAGCTACTCGCCGTTTGAAGCTGACAGCACATCTGCCTCCTCACTGGAGACTGATCCTGGCATCTCAGACAAGCATCATATGAGGGCTGGGTGGAGGGGGGGAGCTGCCGTTGCACATTTAACCTTCTATTTTTCTCTCTTAATCTACTTTCACAATCTTTTTATCCACTCTTGCAGGGCTCCAAGCAGCCCAATATAAATTTAGGTTGATTTAGTTTCAAATATGACTTCCATGTGTCTTGGCATAGGCAGTGGAAGCGGGGGACAGGAGAGGCACAAGCCCCCCAATTTGACTATGCCCCCCACACCGTTAAAAAGAAGTCAGCAGGCTTCCTACCTTGTGGAACAGTTTGTCTTTTGTAATTAGAAAATCTACTTCCATCTAATCTTTTAAGGCTAATCTTAAAATCTGTTTATTTTCTATCGTCTATCATTACTTTTACTAGACTGTGCCCATGAGAATGTACCATGCATGAGTGGTATTTATAGTTGAGAAAGAATAAAGTGATGAGCATTATACTGCAAAGGATAGTGCCAGAGATCAAACTGACATACCCTTGAATTTTTAGGAGCTGTCTCCCCAAAAATTTCCATTTTATTCTTTATTCGTAGCCTATGCCTACCTATAGGCGGAATATTGTGGTCAGTGACTATATGTCATTGGGTATTCTGAGTAAATATATTCTCACAATTATCTTGTCAGCACCTCCTGGTACACTACGTCACTTATCCACTTTTATAGTCACATAATATTCAAATATAAGTGCATCCATGATAGCATATAGCACAGTGGAGCGGACGCTTTCCAGAATGGATTGAAAGGGAAAAACGCTGGAGTTGTTTGTGTGTGTGGACAGTGGAAACGGTGCAATAACATTAACCGCCAGTAGTAGGAAGAAGCGGTATGTCCTGTCACTGTGAACGTGTATGTGAAGCGCAGAAGAAGAGTACACAGTGGAGCGGACACACACAGCATCTGCCTCAAAAGAGAGGTGGTCTCCCCACAGAGAGGTCTCTCTTGAGAGGTCAATTTTTTTTTTTGAAGAAGAAGAAATGCATGGAAAGATTCGTGGAAATCTACCCAGTGGCAGGCGAGAAATAAGATGGACATACAAACAGACAGACATCCTTGCAGCGTTATAATATAGATATATAATATATATAGGTTTCATCTTATTTTAATTACATTTGCTGTTCTGTACATTTTATTTGTGCTTTATTTTAATTTTAACTGTTCTTATGGATGTAGGATTTTGTTTTATTGTTGTATGTTTTATTATGTTGAGCATTTTGTAAATTGTTTAAATACATAAAAACATTATTATTCAGTAAATACATTATTATTATTATTATTATTATTAACAAATGATGAAATTAAACATAGAAAGTGCCAAAACAATGCTTCAGAATGCACCATTTAACAGAATTTTAAAAAATGTATGTGGGAAATTCCACAGGACCCTGCTTTTTTTTTTTAACTGCTTTGTGATGCTGGTGGCATATAGTGGCACATTGGACCACTTCATTCAACCCCCCCAGGTGAAATTTGCTTCTGCCGCCTAAGCTTGGCCACGCTTTGCTCTGTGTAACATATCAGATATTAATACTGCAACTCTCTTCCTCCCCTTTTAAGATGGCACATTTGACACCATGCCGACTTTGCAATAACAACAAATCGTGTCGAGTCTGCTGGCCGTTTCCTAACATCACGCTGTGAACACTTCCACGGCCGATGCCAAGCTAAGCCCATCCAAACACGATTTGGCAAAGCTGATCAGCTGGCACCCTATGGATCTGAACTGCACGTGACATGTTCGTGGAATAAAGCAAATCAAGTTTGAGCAGAAATTTAGGATTGGGATTTCTCTATAACAGCAAAATAATAGTGTCGTTTTTCATGATAGTTTTTATATTTCATCACAAATTAAATTTTTTACAGCAGGTATCATGAACAGACAGCTTTTTAGTTTTTTTTAAATTAATGGAAATCTTTCTGTGACTTATCTCTGCTCTCTACTCATGCAAGTTGGAGTGCTCAATAGCTTCATTATGCAGTGCAGTGAAGAAGAGAGGTCATTGTCAATATGTCGATGTTTTCCACTTTATTACTGCAAACTTATGTCCTCTGCAGGGATTATTGAAAAAAAAATTCTTTGCATTATTATACATACCACCCTCATAAAAGTTAGAAGGCACTGAGTGTCATTCTAACTTGTTTGCTGTATAAAAGTTTGGAAAAAATAGTGTTTAATGTCACTTTTCCCTTCTGTTTCTTGTCGTTCAGCTTATGGACCTGAAGATGAATTTAAAGCGGATAAGGTCGATGAAGAGGAACTTCTGCAGGATGATGGCCTCTCTCTGGACGGTCAAGACGCAGATTATCTGCTCAATGATGAGGAGGACGCAAAAGATCGGTACAGCTGCCAGAACTCTCCAATCAGCATTGGCACTAACCCCGATGCAGGATATGCGTCACCCCTCAGCACCACCAGTGATCAGCTGTTGGACCTTAAGACTACTTCTTCCTTCAGTGATGTTCAGGACAAGGTAGAAGGGAACCAGGTTGGAGAGAGCACAGACTCCATCAATGGCCTCTCGCTACAGGATAGTCTTGCCAAAATGAAAGCCGTCTATGCAAACCTGATCTCGGATGCCTCCTGGTCCAGCATTGCTCTGGACATGCTTAAAAGCAAGCAAGGGAGCAATCTCTCAACTAGCAATGGTAGTGGGAGCAATCACAAAGCGAGCAATGGGTTCCTTAACAGTCACAGTCAGGGCAACGTCCATGTGAAGAACAAATGTAGCAGCAGCAATGCCTCACCGACTACTAATATTACCACCAGCAGTACCACCGCAAAAACCGTGTCGAGCAACAACAGCAATGGCACCAGTGTAACCTCTGGCAGTGCAGGAGCCATTGCCTACGATTGGCACCAGGCAGCTTTGGCCAAAACCCTACAGCAGACTCCATATCAACTCCTCCCTGAACCAAGCCTTTTCAGCACCGTGCAGCTCTACAGGCAGAACAATAAGCTCTATGGCCCTGTATTTACCGGTGCCAGCAAGTTCAGGTGCAAGGACTGTAGCGCAGCCTATGACACACTAGTTGGACTCACGGTGCATATGAATGAGACTGGTCACTACCGTGATGACAATAAAGACACAGAGGACGACAGAGGTAAGAAGTGGTCCAAGCCACGCAAACGTTCTCTGCTGGAGATGGAAGGCAAGGAAGATGCGCAAAAAGTTCTTAAATGCATGTACTGTGGCCACTCTTTCGAATCCTTGCAAGACCTTAGTGTTCACATGATCAAAACGAAACATTATCAGAAAGTGCCTCTAAAAGAGCCGATGCCAGCCCTCACTACAAAACTGGTACCTCCAACCAAAAAAAGAGCATTTCAAGACTTGATGTCCCCAAGCTCACCAGAGTCTGTCTCATCTGGTATACTCCTGGGAGAGACTTTTAAAGACCAAAAGGGGGCCAATCCCTACGTCACACCTAACAATCGATACGGCTACCAGAATGGCGCAAGCTATACTTGGCAGTTTGAGGCACGCAAGGCGCAAATTCTCAAATGCATGGAATGTGGCAGTTCACACGACACCTTGCAACAACTGACAGCCCACATGATGGTCACGGGACACTTTCTTAAAGTCACCAATTCAGCCTCTAAAAAGGGGAAGCAGTTAGTTTTTGACCCTGTAATTGAAGACAAATTTCAATCGATTCCTCTGCCACCAACTACCACGAGACTTCCAGCTCCCAATGGGAAGCAGTCTGACTCCCCCTTGCGCCCGGATAGCCCTGAGGAGAAGAAAGAAGAAAGAAAAGAGGACGAGGCAGGGGGAGAGAAACTAGAACCGAGGGATGCTGAGAAGAAAATAAAAGAGGAAAAGGAAGATTTGCCTGAAAAGGATAATAATGCTGTGAAGCGAAGGTCTTACCAATATCTGACAGAAGAAGATTTGGAGGAGACACCTAAAGGTGGCCTGGACATCCTGAAGTCTTTAGAGAACACAGTATCAAGTGCAATCAGCAAGGCCCAGACAGGCACACCAACCTGGGGGGGTTACCCAAGTATTCACGCTGCCTATCAGCTCCACGGGACTCTGAAGTCTAGCTTGTCTTCATGTGCACAGATTCAGCCTTTATTCAGCAGCAGCAGTTTGAAGGCTGCGTCCTCTGACATGGGCACGCTGATCCATTCTCCAAATAGCCCCTCTCCACCTCCAAGTCATAAGAGCAATGTCCTGGCGATGGAGGAGCTTGTGGAGAAAGTAACAGGGAAAATCTCAGTGAAGAATGAAAACAAGCAAAAACCTGTAGAGAACAAATCCAAGTCCAGGTCTGCAAAGTCACCACTGCCAAATCCTGTGGACCAGCAGACTTCACCCAATCCAGACAACTCAAAGGCTGCAAAAAACTCTGCTGTGGGGGACCAGGCTGAGTCTGGAGGCAAAGATGGCGAGTCAGAGAGTAAATCAGATACGCAGATAAAGCGTGAAGCTAATTCACCAAAGAAAACTATTAGCAATGGCTGCAATAACCTGAGCATCATTACAGACCACTCCCCCGAACATCCGCTTGTGAACCCTCTCACTGCTTTGCAGTCGATCATGAACAATCACTTGGGTAAAGCTGCCAAAGTGGCCACGCCGTTCATAGATCCATTTGCCGTGCTTTATAAGATGAACAATTCTGCTCAGGTTAAGCAAGCAGAACCTGGGAATCGGTACCACGACGACGATCAGCCCATTGATTTGACAAAATCCAAAACAACCAATGGAGGTGCAACTACGTGTGCGCCGACCACACCGAACAACAGCGTAAACAGCAGCAAACCTGTTTTCAAAAAATGCTCCCAGTCATCATCTCCGCCTCTACGGGAAAATGCATTAATGGATATATCAGACATGGTGAAAAATTTAACTGGCCATTTGTCACCAAAGTCTACAACACCGTCTTCCATCTCGGAGAAATCGGACTTCGATGGCTGTGTTTTTGAGGATGGATTGGAGGAGCTGTCTCCCATCCACAGACGGAAAGGTCGACAGTCAAACTGGAATCCTCAGCACCTGCTGATCCTCCAGGCCCAGTTTGCCTCGAGTCTCAGGGAGACTCCTGAGGGAAAGTTTGTAATTAGTGACCTAGGACCCCAGGAACGTGTCCAAATCTGTAAATTCACTGGTCTCTCCATGACTACTATCTCACATTGGCTGGCCAATGTAAAGTACCAGTTAAAACGGACAGGGAGCACAAAGTTCCTTAAAAACATTGAATCTGGCCAGCCTCTGTTTTTGTGCAGTGACTGTGCGTCCCAGTTTAGGACTCCTTCCTCCTACATCCATCATCTGGAGTCCCACCTTGGGTTTACCCTGAAAGACCTCTCGAAGCTTTCCATAGAGTTAATAGAAAAACAAGCGGCGAGTAGAACAGAGGACAAGACCGTGAATTCATCCGGACTCACGGATGAGGACGCAGGCTCAATATTTCAGTGCAAACTGTGCAATCGGACCTTTCTGAGCAAACATGCAATCAAATTGCACCTTTGCAAAACGCACGGAAAGTCGCCTGAGGACCATCTTATCTTTGTGAAAGAGCTGGAGAAGCTTGACAAACAGTGAAATCAGAGAAATCTTGATGGCGTGAGAGATTGCTGTTGCACTATTAGTCTAAGCTGCAACCTGTCGGGTCCGATAGTGCCGCTTAAGAACTGTTACAACAGACGTTATTATAAAACAAATGGTAGCTTTAATGCCACAATAATTAATTGTCCATAAAAGAAACGGAAGCCGTAGAAGGTGGATTTTTTTGGTGACATGAGCGTACCAAATTCAAAGTGGCGCAGCAGCCACTCCGATTGTTGTTCTTTTTAATGCACTGCATCGTATCTGAGCCTTTGGGGGTAGTCCATCCGTTGTTTGAAAACTGGACCATGCTCTTATTTTATTGTGGGTTTTGTTTTTTTAAGTTTCATAAATGTATTTCAACACAGAACTTATTTATGAGACAGGTTGTGCATGTTTATGTAAAGCATATTGTGTCTAATAAAACTTGAGCCCTTCTGACCAAACAGCAATCGTTTATATGAAGGAATAGCGTTAATCAGCCGCGTGAAAAACGATGGTCTGAAATGTCCAAATGATTCCAGCACTTTCAATAAGTGTAAAATGAAGAAATTTATTTGAAAAAAAAAATTGATTAATACCAAATTGGGGGAAAATTGAATTTCCTTCCTATAATATTGTTTTGCATTTGCCACAATTCACAAATTATTAAAAACATGTTTGTAATCTTTGTCTTTCTTGTAAATGATCATTTTCTGGTTGTTTCAACATGTACAGTATTTGCGTTCGTAGGCTACCAATTCTATTATTGTGAAGCTACAGTTGTAAATCTTACAAAGTTTAAAACTTATTGTAGGAATAATCAGCAAGTATGTAAATGTGTATTTCAGGATATCTTGCTCTTTACAGTTCAACATGATTTGTACTGTGTGCATTTTTTTATAATGTTATTTTCTAGACAAATACAGGGGAGAAATGTGTAAAAAGTTACAGAATATTGGACCACAACGTCATTTTTCCTCAATGTGGTTTATATAAAATGATACAACTTTACTGGCGTCTGCTCTCATGCATGATATTGTACATAACAGTGAAAATATTAATTCTCACGCAGTGACAGATGATCCGGGTTTTATCTTTGGCCCACTTATTTAGAACGGCATCCTTTTATTCCGCAGTTGTAAAATAAACTCCATGTTCTGGATTAAAAGTTGGTGTTGTTTGAATGATTTTTGCGAACGTTTAAATTCCAGGTGATGGCTGTTGAATTTGAAAGCCAGTGTTTTATTCCAGTAATTTATATATATATATATATATATATATATATATATATATATATACACACACACACTGGCCACTTTATTAGGTACACCTGTTCAATTGCTTAACACAAATAGCTAATCAGCCAATCACATGGCACATGGTACCAACAACCATGTCACGTTCAAAGTCACTTAAATCCCCTTTCTTCCCCATTCTGATGCTCGATTTGAACTTCAGCAAGTCGTCTTCACCACGTCTAGATGCCTAAATGCATTGAGTTGCTGCCATGTAATTGGCTGATTAGCTATTTGTGTTAACAAGCAATTGAAAAGGTGTACCTAATAAAGTGGCCGGTGAGTGTGTGTATATATAGTTTTTGTTTTACTTTTGTCTAAATACATTTTAAATATTTGATTTTGTAACAAATGTTCCATGCTCTATTTTTACGGTTACTTGTGAAAGTTCCTTCTCTTGTTGATGTGCCGCATGGTTGCAGAAGCTTGGGGTTCAGTGTCTTGCACAAGAGCACTTCTGACACTCAACAGCAATTAGGGATCAAACCCACCAAACCTTTAACATTCCATTCTTCCATCTGGCCCACAGTCACCCCTACAACTTGTACAAAAAAAAATCTTAAAGGTCCAGTCAGGTTCATAAGTATTTGGACAGTGACCTTTTTCTTTTTTTTTGAAATTTTGCATCAGTACACCACCACAATGGAGTTGAAATGAAAAGGAAAAAAATCATCAATCGAGATGTGCTTGTAGTGTAGACTTTCAGCTTTAAGAATTATATATCGGAGTTATAGCCATTGTTATAGTGTCCCTCCATTTTCAGAGCCCAAAAGTAATTGGACAAGCTAAATATAAGGATTACCGACAATAAAAATCAGCACTTTTACAGACAGTTTTCTTTCAACAAGTCAGGGGATGGATACATGAATATTCCCAAGTCACTGAATATGTCTTGCACTTCATTTTTATCAATCACTAAGAAATATAAACAGTATGGTAAATGTCAGGAGTAGGCATTTCTCACACACGAGACTAGTGAGGGAAGCCACCAAGACGGCCATGACAATTCTGTAGGAGTTAAAAGCTTCTGTGGCTGTGATTGAACAATCTGTGCATAGTGCAACGTTTGTCTGTCGCATCACCAGTTACTCATGGTGGAGTGGAACAGAGAAGGATTTTCTTAAAAATGTGAAATTTCAGCTACATTTTGCCAGAATGCACACGGCAGACTGGAGCCTACGATATATTGCTTACATTCATAAATGTAAGCAATATATGTTGTAAGTGATGAAATGCAGAATGCATTAATAATGACACTATTCAATTTCAAAATTTGAAAAATGTGTTTTGAGCTTATTTAGAGCATGACTAAAAGTGTCCCATATATGTCCATGTACGGTATTTCCTGTTCAGCAATTTGTGGAAAATAGGATTTCTCTCATACGATGCAACTGTTCCAGGTGAGTAGAGCACTCAGAGGCATGATGCTGACAAAGCGTCATTTCACTAAATTTTTATCGACTGCGCGCTCCCATGTCGGTAAGGATTCCAGTGACTTTTACCTACTTTAAACGATCTGTAGAAATGACCTCAGGTTGTACTAATCCCGTGCGAATAGACATGTCTGTAAAGATTCCATCATATCCTGTGGAAAAGGAGTTTTCTGCAATTTTTTTTTTCCTTGAGTATTGAGGCACTTAATGAGGCGTCTCACTTCTCTTGCGCCTGCCCTATCACGTTTGCGTGATCTCCTGTACGGTTTCTAATAAATATCTCTGCAGTCCTGTCATGCTGCGGCTGAAGAGTTGTGCAGAGGAACAGATACACTCCTGAAGCACATGAAGCATTCCCCTTATTGTATCGAGTAAAGTGTCAATGCCTCAAAGCCCAAAACTGTGACATTTAATGCATGACAAAAATTATAGTCGGCATAAATTCCAGCCTGGATAGAGCACAAACACAGCCGGAGAAAAAAGAGAAAACCTAATTAAACTGCTTAAATTGGTAAGACTCAAACAAATTAAATTGTCCAAATTAAGTTAACAAATTGGCATAAAAATTACTTAAGTTAATTTGGCTCAACCTAATTACTTTATCAGTTTGGTCCAACAATTCTCTTTTTTTCAGTGCACAATATGTAATTATGTGGACAGTAAATACTTATTAAAATGAGTTATAACATATTAATAAAGTATTGTGGGGCTTCAATTCCTTCTCAGCAGTGATGACACCTCATCTCTTGACCGATACCCGATGCATATCGGTCACATGATTCCTGGGAAAACAATGCATGCTTTGGCAGAAACTGCAGTCTGTACTTGACACAAGCTTTGGAGGATCGACACCAAACGGACCACAACTAAAACGACATTCCTCCCAAACTGAAATTAAACACAAGTTCTGCCCTCAATCAGTTCCTCAGTTTTCTTCCTTTTGATTGGCACCATTTTTTTCTTTTCTTTTTTTTCTTTTTTTTGGCATGACTGTTGTGCATAAATCAAGTAGTCATTCCCATCTGTCATCTCTGTCATTTATACTGAGATTTCTTATCTTGATTCTCATGAGAATCTGCCAAAAATATTAGACCTCCCGTGGTAACATTACATTACTCTACCTCGCCGTGTAAAACTAATCCCGTCCGCATAGGGCTTAAGGGTGTAAAAAAAAAAAAAGTGAACTTGTCCTTTAATCCAGAAATTCAACCTCTGAATTTATAAATGGGGTCCAGCGATTTTTAACAGATCTGACAACTTGGCGCTACAAACATCTGATTTGGCTTCTTTTGCATCCGTGTGTAAACGATACATCTTTACCACAGGGTTGGTGGGGTTGAGTTTAAACAACACGGAGTAACACCGTGAAAACCATTTGGTTCTTCTCCAGCATGCAGCCTCTCCAACCTCAGGATCGCCTGGACTCTTGTGCACCATTGGAGCCGTCCTACTGGCTGGCATTACGGAGACAAACGCAGAGACACAGGAACACTAAAGAACACTCCACAAAGGCAGAGCACTGCAGCGTTTCAGGTCCAACTGAGCGAATGGCAGCGTGTGTGACGTGACCCGTCACTCCGAGCTGGAGCTGTATGAAAGTGTTCAGTGCAGCAGGTTTCAAACATCGCCTGTAGGCTCCCAATCTCTGACACAACAAGGCGCTGAGTCTCCTCAGGTGCCAGATGGAACCTGAGTGCCTTCGGTGCGGGTGACTGTCATACGTGCAGAGTGGAAACGCAGTACAATCATTTTAAATGGAGATAAAACTACATAGATCGGCCAATATGGAACAAAAATCTGTCTACACTTAAGAACAGTGCATTTGGCTTTAAAGTTTTTAGTATGTGGAAACTGGAGGGTGTTGCTATTTTTTTTTCCCCACAGAAAATGTGCAGAAGCAGGTTAAAATACAGACATAATCCTTTTTTTAAGAGAAGAAAGTGAATAAAACATTGTCATGAAAAAAAATCAGGATTTGCCGAGACTTGGTGGTTTAACACGGCGCTAAGCTTTATAGTTCAGCGAGTGAGACGCCTGATAAAAGAGGCCGCGGCACGTCTCCGCTGAAGGTATTTAAGTCGACACGCTTCCACCCCACGCAGCTCTTCAACATTAGCCTGAGGCGTTTCCCCAAGAAACAACAGCGTGGCGGTGCCTTCCAGTGCACAGCGACGTATGAAAGAGCGCTCAGAAATACGGGAAGGAGCCACAATGAAAGCAAACATGGAAGAGCGCCATGCAGCGGAAAATAACAGCCGTACGCGTGAAACACGGCAGAACAAACATTACATTAAAAATGCAAAAGAACTTTCAATTCATGCCCATTATTGTGTGCATGTTTCTATTGAACCTTTTTTTAACACGTCACTCTATCTTGCACACACTGTTGTGGGTGAATTTTACAGTGAGGAATAGGAGCTATTCCCAGTGGCGGGCACAGTCCAGCTAATCAGCTAACTGCTTTTCAGCTAACGTTGAAACCCATTAGTGGACCCACTAGCTTCCATTGAATTATTTCCCCTAGCTTTAAGTCGGCTAACATTTTTTGAGAATAATGTTTAACAGTCAAAGATGTTTGAATGATGTTCTGCTGGCGATGGACTCGGATACCACCACAGTGCCGCTAACTCTGGATCTTAGTGCAGCGTTCGATATGGTTGATCATTGTATATTGTTGAATAGGCTTGAAAATGATTTTGGTATTATTGGTCGGGTTATCTTATGGTTGAAATCTTATCCATCTCACTGATCTCAATGTGTCTTTTATAACAACATTACTTCAGAACTTGCTCTGGTAAAATATGGTGTACCGCAGGGTTCTGTATTAGGCCCTCTGTTATGCTCTCTTTACATCGCACCTCTTGGACAGATAGGGTGACGCTATAAGCGCAATCTCACCTAGATGTTTGGGCCAACATAGAAGAGTGTATTTGCAAACAGTCTGTGTCTGCTAGCTCCGCCGTCCTCCACCGATGAACGTCAACCGCGTCCAACAATTTTCAACATTTTTCAACAAATTTCTCACTGTTTGCCAACATATCTCTGGCTACGTTGGAGACAGTTAGAGAAAGTTGATCTCCGCTACGACCAAGTTTCCTCCGCTAGCCTCCATTAGCCCAAGTTACTGGTGCAATCGTCTACACTGGCTAATGGTTGGGTGCTGCTTCGCCCTGCCTGCTAAGAATCACTGGACAGTGGTGTGTCAAACCCCTCTCCCGCATGTTGCAGGATTCTAGAGGAGTGTCTAGCGTCGGTGAAAAACTGGATGTCCTGTAATTTCTTACTCTTAAATTCTGACAAGACTGGGATGATGATCTTTGGTCCCGCAAGACCCAAACACCAGTTTGATCAGCTAACGTTAACATTGGATGCATGTGTCAGTCATCATAGTAATAAAGCAAAAAATCTAGGCGTGATCTTTGATCCCACACTGTCCTTTGACCTACACAGAGAAATTACAAACAATGCTTTCTTTCATCTGCATAATATTGCAAAGATTTGACCTATTTTGTCTGTGGCAGATGCAGAAACATTGATTCATGCCTTTGTTTCATCTAGAATTGATTATTGTAATGTCTTATTTTCTGGCTTGCCAGAGACAAACATCAAATGGGTTAAAATGCTGCAGCTTGAGTTCTAACCAGAAAAAAGTTTGACTAAATTACTCCAGTTTTGACCTCCCTTCATTGGCCGCCTGTTCATGTGCCGTCAGATTTTAAGGTTTTGTTATAAACATACAAAATCCTACATGGACTAGCACCTTCCTATCTGGCAGATCTAATTAAACCGTATGTGCCGACCCGTGCGCTGCGTTCTCGGGATGCAGGATTACTGTATGTTCCAGAGGTAAAGAAGAAGTCAGCAGGTCACTGAGCTTTTTCCTATTGTGCACCTTTTCTGTGGAACAGTCTGCCCGCTGAGATAAAACAGCCTGATTCTGTGGAGTTATGTGAATCCAGATTAAAGACTCATATGTTCTCTCTCTATTATAATTAATATAGACTTAGTTGTATTGATTCATTCTTTCCCTCCAACCTCAATTATTACCTCAATTAATGCCATTACTGGCAGAAAAAGACTCAGTCTCATCACATCCAAATTGTGGGGAATGTTGATGAAACGTAGGGCAATGTTGCCGGCGAACATGTTAGAATATGTTAGCACTTTGTTATTTGGTTGTGAGATGGTGTTATTGTGAACCGTTCATTCTGGCTAATTGATTTCTTTTTTTTTTCTCTGTCCAAGGTCAAGTTGCTGATGATGAAGCAGAACACCAGGACCGGAGCGGTGGGCTTCATACAGCCTTCTGTCCATCCAACAGCCATCCATCTGATCCATCAAGATTTCCTTGATGGAAGTGCTGAGGACTTATGACTTATGGAAGACTCTGGATGATGAATTCTTGGGGGGGGTTATTCCTGCTAGATTCCTGCTTGGACACCGACTAGCCGGTTGTATTCCATTTGCTTAGACTCTGCTCTGTACCAATTGGATGTTTTTTCAGCCATCGGTTGTTGCGAAAACTTTCCTTTATATGTATATGGTTGCTTAGCGGCAATATCTGTGTCTTGCGTGTTTGACAATTCTTTGTTGTGCTTTGTTTTGTTATTGGGAGTATAGCCAAAGTAGATGGTCACCCCGCTGAGTCTGATCTGCTTGAGGTTTCTTCCTGTAATCAAAAAACCGCCTGAGGTAGTTTTTCCTTACCGGTGTTGCCAATGTGCTTGCTCAGGGGGTGGGCAAGATTAGCCTTTACTCTTTTGAAGTGCCTTAGGGTGACATGTTGTGATTTTGCGCTATATAAATAAATTGAGTTACTGTAACTCCATGGAACTCTACACTTCAGTCTTGTCATGGTTTTATTTTGAAATGCTTCACTGCTGGTGTATCTCTCTCTTTTCCTGAGGTTGCCCATTGCTGCTAATCATGATTCTGGCCACACCTCCTGCATCTTCGGCATGATGTCAACTGTCCAGCCAACCGGTACCTACTGTAATCTTTTTGCCTTAGGATGCAATAAATGAAAAACTCATCTGCCCCATAAACCAAATCCTAACTTGCCTTATGACATTATAACAGAAATTCTCACTTTTTTTTGTCATATGTCATGTAGAAAAACCAAACCTTCCCACCTTATGCCATCATAAAAGAAAACCTAACCTTTTATCTTATTACACCATAAAGAAAAATGTAACTTTCCAGCCTTATGACATTGTAATGAAACCCCTAACCTTAATAGCTTAAAAGACGTCATAAAGTAAAACCTAACATGCCTATGACACTATAACAGAAATCCTCACCCTTTTCCCAACGATGCCATGAAGAAAAAAAAAACACATTTTCCTGCCTTACTACATCATAAAGGAAAATCTCTTTTTTTTTACTATAGTAGACATGAAGAAAAATGTAACCTTCCTGCCTTATGCTGTTATAAAGAAACACCTAACATTCCTGCCTTAAGATGTCATAAAGTAAAACATAACCTGCCTTGTGACACTATAACAGAAATTCTCACCTTTTTACTGAATGATGCAATGAAGACAAACCAAACCTTCCTGCCTTACGACATCATAAAGGAAACATTTTTACATTACTAGACATGAAGAAAAATGTAACTTTCCTACATTATGACCTCATAAAGAAAAATCTATTCTTCTTGCCTTGTGATGACGTAAAGAAAAGTCTGACTTTGCTTTACGACATCACAAACAAAAACGTAGTCTTCTTGCCTTATGACATCATGAATAAAACTGAACATTTCTGTTATATAATCTCATAATGTGGAATCTTCACTGTCTTGGGGTAAGTGCATACAGGCTCAATGGAACAATAATAAGCGATCTGACTGCCTTGATGCGTTGGTTGGCAGAGGTATGGCTCTCTTTGAGTTGCCTTCTAGTTTGTCGATACATTTATCACGATGTACCAAACACACAGCACAGATTTGTGGCTGCTCTAAAGCAGGCCATCTTTGTCTTTTCACAACAGGAAGAAAAGCTCCACATATGACTTTGTTCTCCAGCGACTCGTGTTTGCTTTAAAGCAAACGGAAAATAAATTGGCTCTGTGTCATCGCCGTTACCAGGCGAACTGAAGCTCACAAGACAGCAGCACAAATGTGACATTAAACAAAAGTGTGTCGATGACAAGAGGCGCCGCGGTGCAGCCTGTTATCCATTTCTAATAATCTAAACAGAGAGCTTTGAGTCAGCACAACATCTGTAAATCCATGAAGTATTACATGTCAGCGAGAAGCACACGATGGACGCAGGAAGTGTCTGAGTCCGTGTGACATACATGTGGTGTGTGCTCATGCCAGCAGCAAGGATTTGGTGTATTAGCCTCATTGGGTTCTCCCTCAATCCTTCATGGACAACGTGCTCTCTGTGCAACAGTCAAAACACAGAAATCACGCTCTGGAAGCAGAAGAATGTCCAGAACAGTCTCTCCTGCTGGCTGCAAACACGTTTCTGAGACCCGTGTCCCAAAGGATGTAATATTTCTATTTCTGGTTGACAAATGTGAATTTTTTTTCTTGTGGCTAATTTCTCTATCAAACTAAAGTGTAAAAATAGACACTTACATGAAAAGTTCGCCTTTTTACAACCTTAGTCGCATTAAAAGATTGTTGGCAACCAAGCGTATGAGTGTTGTCCTCACCTTTGACAATTGTATTGTTAAGTCTCTTTTCCCATAAACTACAGAAAAGGAATTATATTGTATCAATATGTGCCTGTAGAGATCTAAATGAAGTCAAACTGCATTTTTCTGAACTTTAAAATTGCATAATGTAGTTATTATTGCATTCTTGCACTTTACAATTATTTACAACTGTAGCTGTCAAAATAATGTTAATTGAAATCAATTAAAACAATAAATGCAATAATCTTGTATGTCTCCAACTTAAAAGGGCATATATTGAGGACAAACTGATTAAAATCTGGTGAACTTTGATGCACCAGATCAAATGAAAAAGCAACTTTGTTTTGCTTGTATAATATCTCATAGACATGCATGCCACCTGCTGTATGGTTAGTGGATACTGGATGGATGATGAAAAATTAGGAGCAGGTGTGGATATCAGTGAGAGAGACAGACACTTTCTGCACAGAAATGAATTAAATCAGGTTATTTTCTGATTGTTTCACAGCAGTTTCACATCCCTACAGAAAGGGTTTTACATTAAAGCTACAGTGTGTAGGATTTAGGGGTGTTTAGTAGTAGAAATAGAACATAGCATTGATAACCATCTGTTTATTAGTGTATGCAATAATGAATCAATGTGTTTTCATAAGCTTAGAATGAGCCCTTCATATCTACATGGGAGCGGGCCCCCTCATGGAAGCCACCATGATGATACAGTAGCCCAAAGGGACATACTTACTCCAGCTTTCACATTTTGCTGTGAGGCTGGAAGACTGAAGAAGAAAGAAGAGAAATTAGTGGTTGCTCCCCT
>OMMV01025816.1:7113-17292 GCA_900302635.1 Chatrabus melanurus
GGGGGGGGGGGGATCCAGAACTTATTTTCAGATCATCCCAGAAAATGTAATTATTTATTCCTAGCCCCTAAAAGTGGTACTCCTAAAAAAACAAACAAAAAAACAGACATTAGGTCAGCATCCCTCGAATTGTCAATGCCGGCGTGTCCTCTTGTTCTAACTTTGTTGCTGGTTTATCAAAGCTCACGCACTGGGCCTGTTCTGTCTAGAGAGGTGGAAAAGGAGTGAGGAGAGAGAGGATCTGGGAGTGCACTTGTGTTGTGGCTTCTCCTCTGTTGTTACCCACAACGGAGCCACCTCACGCACCACCGGGCTTTCACTTCAAGAGCGCTGCCTTTGTTCAAAAATTTATTTGTTCTTTTATTCTTTTTGGAAAATGTGTAAAATAAAAAAAAAAAGGATGAATGGTAAAAAGAACCGTGCTTTTTCCCTCAGCCCTTTTAACCAATCCCACTACCTCTCTCTCTTTCTCTCTCTCACTGGTAGTGCATATTTAGGTAGAGATGCTAATGATCCCCCCCTCCAACCCCCCGTTTTTCCCCCAGTATTCTGATGCAAGGTCTGTCTACACTTTCCCTTTCATCCACATACAAATGTGCTCTTATTGCCTCTTCGCCCTCAGGCCTTTTAAGATGCCTTTTTGAAATATGCCGTTTGATAAGCACATCATTGGCTAAGTCCCCGCAGTGATTAGAACATGCTTTAATGTGAGCAACTTCGAGAGCGAATGAGGGGCTCCGCCGGGTCAGCAGCTATCTGTTCCCTTTTGCCCTTAACCCTTGACATCTCCGGGACCCAAAGCTCAGCTTAGCGTTCGGCTATCCCTCGCCGTCCTCCATTCGAGGTTAAGTGCGAGAATCGTCTTCGTAGAGACAGCGTACTACACGCTGGAAGGTTCCTGTACTTTATCACAGGGATGTGACAGGAGGACTGCTCTCTAATGTATTTTAAATATGCTTCACTGATCTCACGTTCAGAGCCTCGCTCTGCCTCATTGGGATGGCTTTTATATCCTACCAATAGGGAATGTTGAGACGGTTGTCAGGTGTTTTCTCCTGTTCTACCTTTTGTTCTTGACACCTGTTGATACTTTTAAAATACATAGATTATAAGAGCAGGTTCTTCAGACTACTCACGGTTATATTTCAGCTGGATTGCAACATTTCATAGATACAGAGTTCAGGAAATGTGCTTCGCTTATTATGAGACAAATTATAAGTTGATGCTGTGAAGAAAGAAGGAATGTTAGTTATTCCATGACCTTTTCAGGTCGTCAACGCAACACAAACAAATTCAGAAGTTCTCCCACTGTCACACTTTTGCAGGGTTAAAGCGCGTGAATCTTTCATGTATGTTTGCCTCACCTGTTCAAAACACATAAAATACAACAACAGCTCCGCTCGCATGGATCTTTGACATTATTTACAGGATAAAAGACACTTTTGATACCACTTTTCCACAATCTACAGGTGTCCTGGCAACTTTATCTCTTCTTAATAAGCCGAGCTTGTTTGAAGTACACGGCTTTGAACGCACAACAAAACAGTGCATGCTTAAGTACCTCAAAATGTGACACCTCTTCAACTCAGCATCAAGTACACTACAGCTTTACAAAAGGCACCTGGGTGGCTCTGAAATGCAAACACTCCCTCATAAGTCTTTATATGTCAAGGCTAGTAAGTGGGCTTGAGTTGTTTTCTTCTCTGTCTGCGAGACTAACTATTGTACACTCTCCCTAAACAGGGTTTATGAGTAAATAAATGCAGCCATGCCTCTCAGATGTGTGTTCTGCAGCAGATGGCTTCCTACAGGACATTAACAGGTTCTTCCTGAAAATTCATATAAAAACAAATCATTAGTCACTTTACAGATGGACTGTCACAGAACGGTGATCTGTTCAGGGTGCACCCACACTTCTCACCTCGTATGTTCTGGGAGAAGCTCCAGCACCTTCTGACTTTGCAGGTATAGAGAGTCTTCACAACAGCAGCAATCCCATGATCCCTTGCGTGGCTGCCAATGTTATTTTGCAATTTTTTTTTTTTGATATAGCTAATGAGGAAATAAGACAGGGCATAAAGTTTGTGCAGTTATTGGTTATTTAAATTGGTTAACAGAAGAGGGAATCGACAGGGCTTTCTATAGATTTAATAGTTATACTCATACAGGACCAGAAACTCAAAGAATTCTCAGAACAATGGGTGAAAAATGTATGACCCAACAAAACACACAAAAACCTGCTTGCATCATTTTCTTAATAAATGAATAAATTGCACGATTTTATTTGGATTCTAAATATGGTGAAATCATTCATTCTCTAAACCCGCTTATTCCAATTAAGGGTCATGGGGGTGCTGGAGCCTATCCCAGCAGTCACTGGGCCAGTGGTGGGGTTCACTCTGGACAGGCTGCCACTCTATCGCAGGGCCACATATAGACAGAAAAACACATTCACGCTCTGACTCACACCTACGGTCAATTTAGAGTCACCAATTCACCAAACCTGTATGTCGTTGAAAGTGGGAGGAAGGGGAACCCACGCAAACTCCACACAGGTCGGAAGCGAACCTTCTAGCTGTGTGGCAAGAGTGCTAACCACTAAGCCACCGTGCCGCCCATACAGTGATTTATTCAAGCATTTAATTAACGTAATTAACATAATGCAATTAGTATTAAAGTTTGAGCAATTTTTGTGTAACCGCACAGCTCTAATATAGCAAAAAAAAAGAGGGTGTGGTTTTCTAATGAGAATCTGCTTAGAGCTAGTGAGCTAATAAATATTTTCTGGAGCAGCTAGGGTTAAACACTGCATGAATGAGAAATGCTAGCTAAATTGGATTGACAACCACTTGCCGGCTCAGTCGGGTCAAATAGAGTTTCCTCAAGGTGAAGTGTTTGCTGCTTACCGTGCGAGCATTAGCTTACTGGGTAGCTAACAATCCACTGCAGAACACAATCACTGCATGTAAGCATGCTCACGTTTGTAACATTGTAATCAATGGACACAAAATGAAATTCGACTGGTGGTACTATATACAGGTTGTTCCAGTAAGTTGCAGCACTCTGAGTGCTGTGCAGAGTGGAGGCAGAATCTATGACTTCTCCAGTTAATTTATGCTCCTATCCTCACCTATGGTCATGAGCTTTGGGTAGTGACTGAAAGAATGAGGCGGAAATGATGTTCCTCTGTAGGGTATCTGGGTTTACACTCAGGGACAGGGTGAGAAACTTGAATATCCAGGCTGGGCTCGGAATAGAGCCGGTGCTCCTTCGCATTAAAGGGAGCCAGCCGAGGTGGTTTGGGCATCTGGTGAGGATGCCCCCTGGTTGTCTCCCTAGGGAGGTCTTCCAGGCACATCCAACTGGGAGGAGGCCCTGGGGAAGACCCAGGACATGCGGGAGGGATTATGTCTCCCAGTTGGCTTGGGAACACCTTGGGATCCCCCAGGAAGAGTTAGAGCACTTGGCTGAGGATAGGGAAGCGTGGGTTGAACTGCTTAGTCTGTTGCCACCGCGACCCGGATGAGCAGCAAAAAATCCATCTGTCCGACACAGACAAAAACATTCACACACTCACTCACACCTGTGGTCAATTTAGAGTCTCTAATTCACCTAACCTGCATGTGTTTTGTAAGTTGGAGGAAGTCGAGCACTTGGAGGGATCCCACGCAAACACGGGGAGAACATGCAAACTCCACACTGCGAGGCTATAGTGCTAACCACTAAGCCACCATGCTGCAGCAGAAAATGAATGAATGAATGAATGATTATTATTAAATTATTAATTTATTAATTCATTTCTTTATTTTTAAATTATTATTATCATATTAATTAATTTTAATTTTTATTGGATGGTGGGAGGAAACCGGAGTACTCAGATCACTGGAGGCTTGGACCTAGAACCTTCTTGCTGTGAGGGAAGACTGCTGCCATTAAAATTGTCTTTATGACATATTTAATTTTATATGAAGTAATAGGGATGCCTTTGAGTGTCAATAAAAGTTCAAGAGTTCAGAACACACAGCTGTCACAACAGCACAGATTATGGGTGAGTGCTACAGTGCACAGTGAGCGCTGTGAGTCTCTGTGGCAAAATGTAATGTCACAGGTGTTGCCTCACGGCTTTACCAAATATTCATTATGTTTTGTTGTTGGCCTTTCCTACATTTACATATTTTCCAAAGGAGCCCCGGTGCAGCCGATAATCAATGACATTACGATCATAAAGTGGATTCAAATCCAACCAACCAGCTGCCGCAATTAGATCACAGCATCCAGTGTCTTACTCTGAGGCATCAAAAGCTGTGTGAGAGAGACCTAATAGAAAATAAGAGTCTTTTTCTCCCCGCCACCAGATGTGCCCTACAGTGACTTCACCACCTGTCATTCAAAAGGCGGACGGCAGGTGTCTGATCCGACACCAGAGCCACCTGTTCTGAGAAGAACAACACGCACACACAGGTCTTGTGAGTGCACGCCGTTTCCACAACACATCAGCGCTGTTCAGTTTTTGTCTTTGAAGTCTTCCATTGTCAAAAATCAGGCCTCACCTACTTATTATAGGTAACGCTTGGGAAATTATTCAATTATTTTAAAAAAAAGAAGAAGAAGCTGCAGTCACAGAAAAATATCTGAGCAAAAAACAATCAGAAGAAATATTCTTTGTCTTGTTACATAGTTTTAATGAGTGTTTTCACATTGCTGCATTAGAAAAGCTTCGGTTAAAAAGCATAATTGCATAGAAATGTTAGGAAATCCTGTCTATACATGAATGTACAGTATGTGTCTGTATCTCAGGTGCCTTTAGACGTAAGGTGTTTATCAGTCTCATGGACCACAGCGCGATGATGGACGTTGGGGGGACGGTAGGATACGAACATTGTGTATCATCATCTTGCCAGGTTTCCTTTTGCCGCCCCCTCGCTGCAGCTGTCCTCCGTGTCTGTCAAAAGCCTTGCACTGCTATATTTGTCCCACAGTGATGAGGTGGAACTAATGGCCACTGTCACACCAGCTGATGTCATCGGTGTGCTGCGCCTCAGGAGCGGCCGGGTCACCTGCAGAAACCACCAGCACATCCTCATAATAACAACTCAAGTTGTTTTTACACTTACAGTTCGCACGGGAGTTGTTGGAAAATTGAGGTTTCTAACAACTCGAGGCTCTGGCTTTTTTTGTCATGTTCTCTGCAATTAGCAGGGCAAGCATAGGATTAATGGAGTCAGTCAGTGAGTCAAGGAGTGAGTGGGCGAGAGCAAAATTTCAGTAAAAACTGCTGCATATTCAACCTTGACATTTTCTATTCTGATAGATACGTGTGAGGACCAGTGAACCTCCTAACTTAGGCCATATTGGCATCTTTTAATGTGCAAAATGACTTTAAATGAATGCCAGATCATTCATCTGTGCTATTCTTTGATTACAGTTATCAGAGATGGGAACCTGAATAACTACTGCAGTCTTTCATGTGCTGCATTTCTGCTGCAAAAACCTCTTGAATGAGTAAATTTTTGAATTATAATTAATTATAATAATATTATATGATTCCCAGTCTCGCTACTTGTCTGTGTTCTTAAATAAGTAACTTCATCTGCATTTTCCTAGCCACCCAGCTGTAAAATGGGTACTGGCTTCAGGGCGCAATCTCACCTGGACGTTTGGGCAAATGTAGACGAACGTATTTGCAAACATTGTGTCCGCTGGCCTCTGCTGACCTCTGCTAGCCTCTGCTGGCCTCTGCTGACCTCTGCTAGCCTCTGCTGACCTCTGCTGACCTCTGCCAGTCTGCGCTGATGAACGTCGACCGCGTCCAAAATTTTTTAACATGTTTAAAATTTCTTGCCGTTTGCTGATGTACCTCTTGCTACATTAGAGAAAATTAATCTCCGCTACGGCAAAGTTCCCTCCACTAGCCTCCGCTAGCTTCTGCTAGCCTAAGTTACTGGTGTGAATGTCTACGCTGGCTCATGTTTGCGTGCTGCTTCGCCCTGCCTGCTCAGAATCACTGGACTGTGGTGTGCCGACCCCCTCTAATGCACGTTGCCACATTGGCAAAAGTCCCACTTGTTCTGATGGCACGCTGGCTAACGCCTGCCTCCGCTGGCCTCCACTTGCACCACATTGTGGAACGCCGAGCTGCGTTAAAGGTTCGCTAACAAACTCCGGTAGCGAACCAGTGATCTTTGCTAATGTTTGGCCAATTTTCTCAATTTTGCCCTGCGGTCACCAAACGCTGGGGTAAACGTTATAATGAGATTGCGCCTTTAGCTGGGGAAGTAATCAGACTGGCATCCTGTTTAAGAAGGAGTCATCGTAGGACCTTCACACTATGGATTCCAGGGATAAACACTGGCTCCTCTGCTGAGGAGGTTGTGTGATCATCCATGTCTTTTTTTTTTTTTTTGGTTGCAGGATTATGCAAAAACCAAAGAACTGATATTAAAGAAACTTTGTATAGAAGCGGGGCATAGACCAAGGAAGAACCCATTACATTTTAATGACAATCCGGATCAAGGAGCACATCCTAACCTAATCTTTATTTCACATCTTGCATCCTGATTGGATCAAAGATTTGTGATTCGGGATCAAAGTCATACTTTTTTGGTGGTTGCCATTTTCGGCCTCCGCTCCACTGAAATCATCACTCACTGACCTCCTGAAAAAAGGTTAAGACACAATCTTGGGAAATATATAAATATAGCAAGCAAGCAATATAAATAAATATAAATATTTAAGGTGGCCAAAAACTGTATAATTGGCTTACAAAAATTAAAATGTTTTCATTATTATTATTATTATTATTATTATTATTATAATATTAACAGTATTGTTATTATGTGCAAAAAAAAAAGTAAAATGTCGTCAAAAGTGGATCTTTATTCTGAGGGGGTTGGGGGCCGTTCCCACCGTTCGCCCCTCTGGCTACGCCCCTGCACAGTCTCTGAGCAGAAAAAAAAAACACACGGAAAAACTCGTTTATTTATATGGAAAGCGCTGTGGTAAGAAGTTTACATCACATACGCCATATATCAGAAACACACCTGGTGTATATTTGAAGGAAAGGAGAGTGAATTTTTTTTTTTTTTTTATTTCACCACGGGTGCGCGGCACCTAAACAGCCAGAATGAAATGAACAGTTGATGTTCTGCGTTAATAAATAGGCTTGTTAAATATTTAATGCGAATCAGTGTGTTAATGTTCTTTTTAAACATGCACTGTGCTATGTACTGAATGCAAACACAGCGCAATGCGCTGCATGAAAATGACGAGAGCGAATGAGCTGAATCACTGACACAGGAGACGCTCACGGATTTAATGAATCGTGTTTCATTTATCCTAAATCACTCAATCAAAAAAACACCTCCGCAGCCCCGGGAATGTCACTGAAATATGTTGATTTTCGACCAGATTTTTGTTCAGCTGCCTTCTGATCATTGTGCTGCGAAATCAGCCGCCGAGCGCAAGAGTCGGCCGCATTTATGATGAACGGGTCGCGATCGGCCTCCGTACAAAGTACGAGACGTACGAGACTTTTTAACGCTGTGCATCACTCTACCCATAGGGGTTCACTCCACATATGGTTCCATAATGTTACATAGATTTTCAGAATCTATATCATTCATTCGCTCTACGGTTCAATGTCAAGTCGCTCCCTATATTTTCTGCTACCTGGAAGCACTGGATACCACACTTAGGTTATCGGTAACGAATATATATATATACATATATATGTTACCTAATTCAGATTTCTGCAAAAATGTGGGGGGAAAAGTCATAACGCCATCATTCAACCATGTGTCCTCCAGAAAAATCAATTAATAATGGATATGGTGTGCCCTGTCTTCTCTTTCTGTTTGTCCTTCCGTACCTATTGTGCCTGTGTGCCTAGCAGCTAGTTAACAGTGAGCAGTGTGAGCGGTGGCGAGCCAGCCGCAGCCACATCCCTGTCACGTCTCCACGGTTAGGTCCTCATTTAGGGCCTATGACTGCACGCAGCAGCATGTCAGCATCTGTCAGCTCTGTCAAGTGTCTGTGTAGGCTTTTACGCTTGCTAATGTGAAACAGTTGACAGGTTATTACTGCCAAAGTGAAGTCATGAGCCCTGACCACCGCTAACCCAACTTTAACCTGGGAAATTTTGGCTCAGCGCTGAGATGCCTTGACAAGACGAGAAAAGCAAAGTTTGCTGCAGTCAGACTGGAGTAGCCATTGTAGCGCGTGTGATACCGTCTCTATCCAGCGATCGTTAGGATGCATCTGTGATCAGATCATGAGCTCAAGACGCTTTCAGTGGTTCAATTGTTTGGCTATAAATACGTAAGATGGTTAAATGACTCCTTCAGTGCCCTGTCTGCTCCTGTCCTCCACCATTTTCATCCTCTAATGTAGGTGAAGCTGCGGTAATGGTACTAGATTACACAGCGGATCACTTGGTGTTTTTGTTTTTTTTAACAGTTCAGAAATATCTCTGCACTTAAGTGTAATTCATACACAGAGGGCCACACATTTGACCCGTACACATGCACACGCACTTCTGCGTGCTTTTACACCTCAGGGTGTATGTGCATGTGAGCGTGTGCACGTGTGTGAGCGCATTTAGCTGTGTGCCGTGCCGCTTAATAGAGTCCTCCACTGTGAGTAATGACCCCAACTCTTTTCTGTTATTCTATCCACACCAGCGGGCTAAAAGCTGCTGGGAGGAAGAGAATGAGAGATTCTCTCTCGCTCTCTTTCTCTCTGGAGCAGTAAAATGAGGAGAAATTGCAGTTAAATGAATGGTTGTTTGCCTGCTGAGTTGTTCCCAAATATGCCTCATCCATCTTCATCTGTTATTGTCTGCATTTTGCATTCTTCGATTTTGCTTTTAGTGTTTAACATATATTCCTTCTGATATTTGTCTCATTTTTTCTTGACTAAATGTGCATTCAAGCCAAATGAACACATTTTTCCTTCCAAATTCCACCAGTGTTCACAGTTCCTCAGTTTTACAAACACGTTCCCCCATTTAACATTCCAAGACACTTTCACTAGGACAAGTCATGTCTGGGAAGATGCACTGGTGCCATGTGTTGCCACATCCATCACACCATGTTCCTGGATGGCAACAAACCAGCCAGACAAATGATCCATCCCCACCCCTCGAAAGTAACCAATCGATGTGCTGCAGCCAGGTGAAATGTGGGTGTCCCCTTGGCTTTCTCCAGCTGAGGCACCTACGTGCTGGATCATGCACAGAGAAATGCACTACATGACCAAAATGTCATAGCTGACATTCTCTCACATGGCAAATGATTAGTCTCCCAAAGTAACCGTTCATTTGACACAAAGTCATTCTAGTGGTACCCAAGGATCCTATGAAGACACCTAGTATCAAAGACATCCAGTCATCACCTTAGATCACTGATTAGCATCCAAGTTTCACAGCCGTACATTAAAACAGGAAGCACCAGGACCCTAAAGACTTGGACCTTCATTCTCCTGCAAAGATATCGGCATTGCCAAACACCACTGTCGAGTGACCTCATGACTCCATAAGCTCTTTCCAGGCATCTCCCGATCTGGGACAGAGGACCCAGAGACATGAATGCCGCTGCTGAGAGAAGTGAATGTCTCTACAAGTTCAACACTTTTGCTGCATACAGATACACTTCCAATGGCCGAGTCCAGGAAGTCACTGCAAGCCTGGGTTTTAGTCTTGATCCAATTGAAGAGCTCTTTTCCAAAACGCTATAAATCCATGTTAACTGTTTTGAGAAAAATGACATTTTCTACCCAGACTCACTGATCATACCAACATTCATTTTTTCCTGTTTATTGGCACAGTCTGAACATGTTCAACAATAACTGGCAAATCAAGCAATGTTGGTGATTTTAAACCCAAAGTTTATCATATTTGTTGCCAAAACGCTATAAATCCAGACATTCATTTCCTTCTTTCTGTCTTTTTGAAACAAAAGAACATGCAGTGGAAATCCTGTAGTGGATGTGAAGTACCACCTTTAAAAGGATGATTTAAAAAATGGTGCATCATGCACTACAGTGTATTTTCATAAGTGTTTTTATCACCTCAATTAAGGCGGTGTTTCTGTGTGTTGTAGCAATTGTCACATTGCATATCAGGGTTTTTTTGGGATTTTGGAATACAGCTGTAATCTTGGGCCATTGAGAAAGTGGGGGTGT
>OMMV01025832.1:0-11445 GCA_900302635.1 Chatrabus melanurus
CCTTTGTAGTCACAAGTTAGCATAGAGAGCAAAGTAGTGCATAGGCCATGATAGCTAAGGGGGCGGGCCATTATTCCGAAGGTCCATTGGTCCGAAGGGTTAGGGTTATTGAAATCCATTTTGGGTTAGGGTTAGGGTTATTGAAATCCATTTTGGGTTAGGGTTAGGGTTATTGAAATCCGTTTTGGGTTAGGGTCAGGGTTATTGAAATCCATTTTGGTTTAGGGTCAGGGTTATTGAAATCCGTTTTGGGTTAGGGTTAGGGTTATTGAAATCCATTTTGGGTTAGGGTTAGGGTTATTGAAATCCGTTTTGGGTTAGGGTTATTGAAATCCGTTTTGGGTTAGGGTTATTGAAATCCTTTGGGTTAGGGTTAGGGTTATTGAAATCCGTTTTGGCTTAGGGTTGGGGTTATTGAAATCCATTTTTGCAAAGTCTGTACTCTGAATTTTACTAAGTTTGAACTGCATATAACCATTTTTCGGAATTTTGACTAGTCACCGATAGCTAGCTAGCTTTGCCAGGAGCCAGTTCTAAATTAAAGGAATATATTTGTACTATCAAGTGTTTTCTTACGCATTTTTATAACAGTTTATACTTCAGTTGGGCTGAATTTTAAGAAATGAGATGGCAAGCCACTGTGATAGGTGCAGCCATAAATTAGCATAGCGAGTGTTGTAGCGAGTACGCCATGATGGCGAGCTAGCATTGCCAGTAGCCATTTATAAATTAACAGATGAAAGGAGTCTATTTGTACGATCCAGTGCTTTCTTACACATGACTGAAAAATACATTGATATGTTCTTAGAGCAGTTGATACAACCTTCTTGTTTGTGCGTGGGGGCGTGGTAAAATGTGCAACGTCTCTGCTTGGGGAAATACAGACAGAAATAGCATATTTCATGATACGTAAATGTGCTTTATATGAAAATCTAGAACACACGGACCAGCACTTAGGTCAGTGATAATACTGCAGAATGAAAGCAAGACTCACACAAAGACATGAGGATGTAAGTGAATGCGATTATGAATTGCGTGGGTTTAAGATTTCTGCAAAATGTAAATATCAAAAAAAAATTTCTTCTTTGATTTCATCAGCAATGAGGAGCACCAGCAGGTTGACTGGACTGGCATCCATGAGAGGATCTGCACGTTGCTCGTTCGTATTCGCAGCACGCCACCGACCGACCATATCGACAACACTCAAATACGGCTTCAACAGGTGCGCCTGGAAGTGCAACAGACTGTGGAACAAAGCGAACCTCAACATTTGTGTCAGACCTTCATTTTTTGTCAGTTTTGCAAATTTGTTTGGAACAGGTTCACAACTGCACTGGTGAAGAATTTGTCTTGTGGCAGCAACTTTAGCTTGAATTTATATTGATCTTTTTATTACACTTAATATAATAATAAGTAAATGCAGGTCAGGTCAGGTCTGGGAGCATGTGCAGCTGCCATGGTCCTGGGTGGCAACCACCCAGGCAGACAACCGGTCCATCCCCACCTCCTGAAAGTACCCATCTATCTGCTCCAGCCAGGTGATGTATGGGCGTCCCCTTGGTCTTTTGCAGTTGCTGGGGTCCTCAGCACTGAGGCAACTGCATACTGGATCATGCCCAGAGAAACATGCCACATGGCCAAAATCTCATAGCCAACGTACCCTCCCAATATGAGTAGTACGCCTCATCTGAGTCGCCCTAAGTGACCACTCGCCGGACACAAAGTCATTCCAGTGGTACCCAAGGATCCTCCTAAGAGGCCGAGTACCAAAGACATCCAGCCGTCACCTTAGGTCACTGGTTAGCATCCAAGTCTCACAACCGTCCAGTAAGACAGGAAACAGCAGGACCCTAATAATAATAATAATAATAATAAACTGGCTAATTAAAAATACTAATGAATTATTTACTATTGCTTTAAATTTAAGTAAAAAGGAAAAGGGTTTCTAATCTTGATGGATCATATGGTTTTCGAGATCAACTTTCTTTTTTTTTTACGCTTATTTTCCTCTTTTAACCGATGAAGCAACAACATATATGACAACAGGTGACACACTGAAGTAAAATGCATCTCAAAATTCAGTATCAGCAATGAGCGAGAGCCCTCTGCTGATGGATGTTACATATTAATAAAAAGAAATCAAATTCAGATGGTCACGTTTATGAATGAGAACTTTACCTAAGGGCCAGATTGATGAACAACGAGGGACGTGTCCAGCTCCCGGGCTGCCAGTTGTCCACCTCTCACATGTACGGTACCATGTAGACGTCGGGTTTAGAGGTTGAGTCTTGCCACTGTCAAGGAATAAAAACCTGAAGAAAAGTTTTACTTCCAGGCTACAAAAGGTTTGTTCATTCATTCATTCATTCATTTTCTTAACCCGCTTATTCCGATTAAGGTTCACGGGGGGTGCTGGAGCCTATCCCAGTGGTCATTGGGCGAGAGGCGCGGTACACCCTGGACAGGCCTCCAGTCCATTGCAGGACCAATTGTTGATTCATTATGGAGAATTAGTTCAGTTTTCAATCAGCTGGACCTCAAGTTGAGTTTAGCTTTCAGTTACACAACTCAAAGGAAAAGTTAGAAAACCTGTCGTGTTCTGCAGACTGGAAAACTTGTGGAATTCACTCAGTGCAGAAACATTTGGTACAAAAACCCTGGAGGAAAGTGAAGGAGGAATGTTCATTTCTGCAAGCTTCACTCTGCGTGCAAGCTTCACTGCGTGCAAGCTTCACTGCGTGCAAGCTTCACTGCGTGCAAGCTTCACTGCGTGCAAGCTTCACTGCGTGCAAGCTTCACTCAGTGCACTGCAAGCTTCACTCAGTGCACTGCAAGCTTCACTGAGTGCAAGCTTCACTGCGTGCAAGCTTCACTGCGTGCAAGCTTCACTGCGTGCAAGCTTCACTGCGTGCAAGCTTCACTCAGTGCACTGCAAGCTTCACTCAGTGCACTGCAAGCTTCACTCAGTGCACTGCAAGCTTCACTCAGTGCACTGCAAGCTTCACTGAGTGCAAGCTTCACTGAGTGCAAGCTTCACTGAGTGCAAGCTTCACTGAGTGCAAGCTTCACTCTGTGCAAACTTCACTCTGTGCAAACTTCACTCTGTGCAAACTTCACTCTGTGCAAACTTCACTCAGTGTGCAAGCTTCACTCTGAGTGCAAGCTTCACTGAGTGCAAGCTTCACTCAGTGCAAGCTTCACTGAGTGCAAGCTTCACTGAGAGTGCAAGCTTCACTGAGTGCAAACCACTGAGAGTGCAAGCTTCAATCAGTGCAAGCTTCACTCAGTGCACTGCAAGCTTCACTGAATGCAAGCTTCACTGAATGCAAGCTTCACTGAATGCAAGCTTCACTGAATGCAAGCTTCACTCTGTGCAAACTTCACTCTGTGCAAACTTCACTCTGTGCAAACTTCACTCTGTGCAAACTTCACTCTGTGCACTGCAAGCTTCACTGAGTGCAAGCTTCACTCAGTGTGCAAGCTTCACTCTGACTGCAAGCTTCACTGAATGCAAGCTTCACTGAATGCAAGCTTCACTGAATGCAAGCTTCACTCAGTGTGCAAGCTTCACTCAGTGTGCAAGCTTCACTCAGTGTGCAAGCTTCACTCAGTGTGCAAGCTTCACTCAGTGTGCAAGCTTCACTCAGTGTGCAAGCTTCACTCAGTGTGCAAGCTTCACTCAGTGTGCAAACCACTGAGAGTGCAAGCTTCACTGAGTGCAAGCTTCACTGAGTGCAAACCACTGAGAGTGCAAGCTTCACTCACTGCAAGCTTCACTGAGAGTAAAGCTTGCAGAAATGAACATTCCTCCTTCACTTTCTTCCTCCTGCGCTCTCAGGCTTTTCTCTCCTTTAATTTCATGGGGATTTGATATATTACAGCAGAGAGGCAAAAAGCAACAAAAAAAACCCCAAACATTTCATACAAAGTAAGAATTTAAAGGAGAATAGAATAAAATAAAGCTCTTTTCACTTATTGCTGAAACCAAAAATTGCAGAAAAGTAGCCAATTTGATTGCAAATCCAGATCAGTGTTTCGAAGTGATTACACTGACGTGGCACTGGATCATTTTGGGCACTCTGTGACATGGGAGCGATTCAGGCATTTTTGTCATTATGTAATCTTCTGAGAAGAGCAGTATTTGGTGACTTTCTGTAATTTAAGGAAACAGAAACCATCCTACTGGTTTTCTACTTAGGAGGAGCTGATTGAGATTTGCAGGTCGGTGGCTCAGAGCAAGCTGGCGGAGGGGAAACACAAGGAGGCACTCCCTGCTGCACAGTTCTGTCTGCGCTGCACCCTCGACGCCCATGGCCCCAGTACGGATCAGCTGGTTCCGGCCTATATGCTACTAGCTGAAGCTAACATGGGTGAGAAGAATGTGCACCGTGACCCTTTTTTCTCTGCTAAATAATGTCTCGTACATGATGTACGTCTGTATTTGTAATTGAAATTCCAGGTTTGGGTAATCTGGCCATGGCGGGGGAGTTCTTGTCTCAGGCGGAGTGGGTGGTGCTAAAGAACCCGGATTGTGATCCAGTATTCCAGCACCAGCTGCACAGGAGTCTGGGTCGCCTCAACACGGCGACCGGTAATCTGGAAGCAGCTCTGCTTCACTTCGCAAATGACGTGAGTGTCTCGAGTCATCGAGAACGTCTTCCTGCGCTCATCAAATGGAGTTATGGATATTTCTCATGATTTGTAATAACTGTATGGTGAACAGTGTGTAGACTTTCTCCGGTTGTGCAGTGCTGAATGATTTTCAGCCAACTTTACAGTATCCCCGGGACGTATGAAGACAAGTAATAACCGCACTCGTGTTTGTAGATCTACTATGCCTGTGAGGAGTTTGGTCTGGACAGCACCGCCACATGTGGAGGCTACTTCCTCATGGCCAATGTGTTTGTCAAACAGGAAAAGTTCCCCGTTGCTTCTTCTTTGTACTCAAAGGTAACATCAAACAACTAGAGTTGAATAAGATGCATCATTTTGGACAAAATCTATTTTTGGGTTTGTAATCTAAGGCTTTTATATTTATTTATTACTATTCTTTTAAATCCTAGGTGGCGTGTACTTGGCATTCCCATCTGACCAGACTCATCAAGACCCACCATGAAAATGTCCAAACTCCAACCTTCTTTGGTGCGTCTCACAGACTTGGGAAGTAATGGGGATACATGATGTGGTCACAGTCAAGTCAGGTCCGGTGTGGGAGCATGTGCTGGTGCTGTGCGTCGTCACAAGAACCACACTGGGTCCTGGTTGGCAACCACCCAGGTAGACCAGAGGCCCATACCCACTTCCAGAACGTAGCCATCTGTCTCCTGCAGGCAGCTGATACATGGGTGTCCCTTTGCCTTTTCCAGTTGCACGGTTCTTCAGCGCTGAGGCACCTGCATGCTGGATCATGCAGGTGCCTCATCATTTGTGAATGCACCTCCTCTCCACCTAGAAACAAATCTCTCTGTTGTTAGCCAGTGGAAAAAGCATAAAACCATCATTAGAGTACCACCTCCTTTATGGAACTCCCATCAGGAATTCAATGCATTGAGACATTGATTAAATGTTTTTATTACTGCCACGTTGTCTGCAAAAAATAAACATCCTCACAGAGTTATGGCAACACACGAGATGTGCAATTGATATAGTAATGATTGATCACGTATAGGAAGTTTTATGATGTTTTATTTGTTTGATTTAAAAAAGTGGAACTTGTAGCGACAGCATACAGACGTATCTCCTGATCACATGTTCATTTCTTTTTCTAAGGTTGTCCTACATTTTTCTGTTGTGTTGAAGGAAAAAAATATGTACAAAAGTAACTGAGATTATTTCCTTTTGTCTGTATTTGCATTTTCCATTGAGATAATCCAAAAGTAACAGAAAAATAATCAAACTCTTACTTTAAAATTGTGAGATGATGTCACAGACTCCATTTTTAGCAGGTAATTAATAACTATATCAAAATATATTCTTAAAGTAACTTTCCCTACCAAATATCTGTAGAATATATGAGCTTCTGCTTTGCAAAAGTTGTGTTGGTGCATTTAATGTGTCTAAAACCTTTGAAAAATAATGAAAAACTGCTTATGAAATCAGTGTTTATACATTTATATCATGTCAATAACTAAAATATGATCGATTTTAACCTGCAAAAACACATAATCGCTACTTTTTCAGTGACATTACTTAATTTTTTAAAGTGGCCTTCTGCAATTTAAGAAAATAATTTAATAATATTAAAATAGTAAAAACATAATAAAAATAATAATAATTTAAGAAAATTCTGTTAAATCTGGTTTTTACAATCATTTCATTGCTGAACATTCATCGGTTGTCGTGTATGAAGTGGTACACCTCCAAAAAACAAAAAGTTTGTGACTGGATTTATTATGATCAATGACCAATTAATAGCTAATGATTAGTTACTTCAGTGAAATAAAAATAAATCAGATTTTTGAGATTTAAAATTTGATTTGGATCAAAATGCAGGGTGTGTGAAACTATTGCACAATAGTGTGTACACCACAAAAGCCTGAATGAACTCAAAAATTCAGCTTTGAAAAATCCTTCATGATTTCAAACAACACTGTATTTATTAATTATTTAAAAATTAAAATGTATTTTAAAATGATTTATTAATCTATCTTATTCTGTCGTCTGCTATTTCAACACTTCACTCAAAATGTGATGTCATCAGTGACTCTCTTGCTCCTCCCACTGAACCGTAGAGCGCTCCATTGATGTATCACTGAAAAGGGAAAAAAAACCACACAAAAAAACGAAGGTCAACAGTACAGTACTATATTTAGTTGAGCGGTGTTGTGTGCAGCACAAACGTTAAAGCCCAGATTTCCGCTAACATGCTTACGGCTGAATGGAGCCCACTGCTGACACGACTCCGCTGCCCTACTTGTGACGCTAAACCTGTTAACAGTCTAACCATGTTTTCTGCATTATTTACTGGGGAAAACTGGTGTCTGATACAAAATATGTAGATTTCATTTCATCTCCAAGCCTCGTCTGTCTGAAAGCCTTGTTAACAAAGTGCACGTATGAAATGTATGTTTATTCGTTGACACGTTACATCTGTGTATGTTTGACTGTCCGTCAGATAAGACCGAGCAGACTCAGGCAGACAAGATGTTAAGAACCATCTTGGAGTTTGAGGAAAAGGACCCCGGTAAAGATCTGGGTCAGGTTGCACTGGTGGCCCATGGTCTGGCCATGCTCTGGTTCCTCGGAGGAGACTCCCTAAAGGTGAGGTAACTGGCATTGATCCATGTTTACATGCTCAGTTTGACACAATTCTCCATTTCCTCTTGTGCGCCTCTTTTGGCTCGAAATGGGATTATCCCTAATTGGTAAATCCTTATGGACAAGGCGAGGATTAGTGAGAGATGCTGTAACTGACTGTTGTTGTGTAGTTTCAGATGTGAGAGACAACTCGTGCGGTCCTTGGATACCGCTGGAATGACTTTGCATCAAACGAGCGGATACTTAGGGAGACTAAGATGCCAGCTTTGACATTTTGGCCATGCGGCGCATTTCTCTGTGCGCGATCCAGCACACAGGTTGCTGAGTGTTGAGGACCCCAGTGGGTGGAGAAGGCCAAGGGGACGCCCACGTTTCACCTGGCTGCGGCAGATAGGTGGTTACTTTCGAGAGATGGGGATGGACCGGTTGTCTGTCTGGGTGGTTGCCATCCAGGACCCAAGGGGGTTCCATGGTGTTGTGGATGAGACGAAGACTTTACTTGCGAGAAAGAAACAAAAAGCGCTCAATAGAGTGCATACCTCTGCCAAGGTGCAACAGACCCTTCTACTGGATTAACCCAAACTCATATTCCAACCGTTTGACCTCTAAACCTTAAAACTACCCATAACCACCTGCCTAACCTAGTAGACCTGCATATATCAATCCAGGCAATCAATAGATAACAAAACAAAACAGACAGGGATGAACACATTACCTCCTTGGCTGAGGCCGAAATGGTAGTAATTGACAACAAAGAGGGTGGCATTGTTCCCTAAACAAAGATGAACCCTTAATTTGGGGTTGTACTCTCGTGCCGTCTTTGAGTGTGATGAAGGTGATCGCTGTGGCAATCGTGACATTCCACCTCTTGGTAAAGATTGTGCTTTCAGGTTGGAGTGAGCAGCACGGTAGTCCCCGGGATGAATGAGTAGCTCTGTAGGGCATTGGGCCAAGTCAGACGGTGAGGCATCAAGGTTTGATGTGAATGGATCTGTGTACCAAACAGGTGACTGCTGCAGACTTAAAACCGTGGCAGAATTAGGGTTAGTAGGTCTCTGCTGGGGTTTGGATAATGTCTTGTGGCTAAGTTAATTATGCCTTACGGTTTGCGATTGGCCTGGATCAAGAGTAAGGGCCAGGCTTTCAGGCACTTCCTTTCAAACTTGTTGAGACATTCACTTATCTCGGCAGTGACGTTCATGGCTCTGGGTCCTCGGCCTTTGAGATAGACTCGAGAGATGCATCAGAAGAGGTTGTGGAGTCATGAGGTCGCTGCACAGAGGTGTTTGGCGAAGCCGATATCTTTGCAGGAGAACGAAGGTTGAAGTCTTTAGGATCCTGGTGCTTCCTGTCTTACTGTACTAGTATTGGCCAGTGACCTAATGCAACAACTAGTCTTTGGTACTAGGTCTCTTTGGAGGACCTTTGAGTGTCTCTGGAATGACTTTGTGCCAAATGAACGGTTACTTTGGCAAACTCAGATAGGGAGTATCACTTGCATTGTGAGGGAACGTCAGCTACCTTATCTGGAACCCATGAACATCCCAATTGCTGAGTTTCCTCCCTTGAGATGCTTTGCCAGGCCTTTATTGCAGCCTCCTGCTGCCTTAAGTTTTGTCTTCAGTAAATGAAAAGCATGCTCCATTTGTTTGAGGTCAAGTGAATATTCCATTTCTTTGCCTTGAGTAGCTTTTGTGTTGCTTTGACAGTATATTTTGGATCTGCACTGTGAAGCTCCGTCCTTTCGGTTTGGCAGCATTTGGCTGAATTTGAGCCGGTAGTTTCGACCAATACACTTTACACGACATTATTCTACTTTAACCAACAGCCACATCATCTACAAGCAACTGTGACTCAGAGGGAATATCAGCTCCAACATTTTGGCTTCGTGGACTGCTTCTCTGGGCACGAGCCAACATGCAGGTGTCTCAGTGTTGAGGACCCAAGCAACTGGAAAAGTCCAAGGGGGGTGCTCACCTGTCCCCTGGCTGCGGAGATTCATAACTACTTTTGAGATGTGGGGACAGACCAGTTGTCCAGTCGATAAGGAGTTGGCCTGCTAATACTGGGTTCGAATCCCACTCGTGTTACCTGTCTGTGTCCTTGGACAAGACACTTAATCCGCATTGTCTCAGTCCACCCAGCTGTAAAATGGGTATTGGCTTTGGCTGGGAAGTAACCTGCGATGGACTGGCGTCCAGTCCAGGGGGGGTCATGGACTCTCGTCCGCTTCACGCCACAGAAGCCAGAGACAAGCACCGGCCCAATGGGCCTCAGGGCCTATAAAGACTTACTTGAGAAGAGGGGATGGACCGGTTGTCTGCCTGGGTTGTCACTATTCAGGACCCAGGCTGATCTGTAGTGTCGTGGATGCGTGGAATCAGAGCATGCTCCCAGACCTGACCTGACCCAGTTCCACTGGCAAGCATACGTGTCCATGCCATACCACTGTCTCCACATAATTTGGATCATGAGCCTTTCCGTTCCTTCTCCATACTCTTCTCTTCCCATCATTTTGGTACGTTATACTGTCCAAGGAATGTTGTCTCAGTCTATAATCTGGCATTCCTGTTCTTGAGTATTCCCAGTGGTTTTGCACCTTGTCCTAAACCCCTTTGTGTTTACGTTTATGAAGGCATCTCTCGATTGCAGACTTTGACTTTTTGACTTGGCTCAATGTCGTGAAGTGGTTTTTCTTCACCAAGGAAAGAATTCTGCCCTCATCCACCTTAGTTGTCTTCCATGGTTTTCCAGGCTTTTTGGCGTTGCTTAGCTCACCAGTGCACGCCTTCTTTTTTTAGGAATGTCCCAAACTGTTGATTTGGCCACGCCTTTTTGGCCCTCATACCGAGAGTTCCAGTGAACAGCTGCCAAATACAAATTCAACACTTTGAATCAACTCCAGAGCTGTTAGCTACTTAATTTGCGAGAGAACAGACCACGCATGGCCATAAAACTATTTGCCAGTCAATTGCTCAATTACGTATGGCCTCTGCAAATGGACTATTTATAAAAATGGCTGGAATTGCTAAATAGTTAATATGAGATTTTTAACATTCCTCCCCTTGTTGTAGTGTAACATTAGAAAAATTGTGTCGCCGTCCAAATACTTATGTTCCTGCCTGTACTGTGTCATGGCTCGCAGAGTGATGAGAACTTAAAGTGACTGAAGTGTGTCTTCCAGATTTCCGTCGATGTGACACTTTATTGATCCAGCGAATACGGATGGTGGTCAGTCCTCCGTGGAGCTGGAGGGACTTCACGTCTGTAGTGTTTGTGTCAGTGGGCCCTGGTTGGTGAAGGATGATTCACTCACGACACGATGACAATGAATCAGCAGCCACGTCTACTGTTCATCTGCTTTGTTTTTCCACCAAACTAAACCGTTAAAAAAAGAAAAATAGGCGTGGAATGATAATAACGGCTTTCATTGCTTTGATGTCATAGTGCGTGAGGGTAGTTTTGGTTCGACTTCAACCTCTAGCTATTTGTGTCCAAATTATGCCTCCATAGCAGATTTCAGTGCAACAAGTCTTCCTTGAAAAGTCATAAACACTCCAGTTGTTGTCCCCCGCCGAGCAAGGGGCTTACATGGACGATATTAGAGGTGCTCATGTGTCAGAGGGATGGATGGACAGTTTCCATCCCTCTGGAGTGGATCTGGATTTCCTTCATATATGGACGTCGGTGTGTGAATGTGAGGCATCACTGTAAAGCACTGAGCTTCTGAATTGGATGGAAAAGCGTTTTTGTTTTTTTTCACCATTCTTCACATTTAAGTGAAGACATGTCGGGTTTGATCGAGAAGGAGAACAAATTGAGACCATTAAGGGCGCTAATAGTGGGGCAGATCAGGGGTTCCCAAACTTTTCAACCCGCGACCCCCAAAATAACGGTGCCAGAGACTGGCGACCCCCACTATCCCCGGATGTAACTGAAAAAATAAAGACAGCAGAGAGCGGAAAGAAAAAAAACGTGCGCGCGCGCACACAGCGAGGAACGCCACACACTAAATCTTCATTATCTTAAAGTTCATTTTCAGGCCCATTTCGAATGACATCTGGTCAAAAATCAACATATTTAGGTGATGTTCCTGGGGCTGCAGAGGTGAGTTTTTTTGATTGGTCGATTAAAGAAAAATGAAACTCGGTTAACTAAAAAAAAACGTGCGTGTCTCCTCTCTGGTGT
>OMMV01025837.1:0-10614 GCA_900302635.1 Chatrabus melanurus
GTTTTCGTGATGTGTGCTTTTATGTATAATGTACAAATTTTTCACACTAAAAAATGAATTATGAATTTTGTTTTTGTTTTGTTTTTTCCCGGGGAAGGGGGTGTTACAGAAAAACTGGGTACGGCGCGCGCGACTGTCATTTTCTCTCAAATTTTGCTTAATCACCTTGGTATAACTCAACTTTAACTTTTGGCTATTTGTCGCAGTTTAACGACAACGGAATTATTTGCTTTCAAAGTACGTTGTCGAAGTTAATATTCAACGTTTTTTGTCGGTGGTGTTTTGGATGATAATGTGACCTCTGTAACTGACGACTTTCAGCCGGAAGGGTCCGTGGTTGCTAAGCGCGACCGCAGCTGTTGACAGGAAGAAGACGTCGACCTTTTGTTGCTGTCCGCCACAGCGAACTGGATTTTGGAAGAAAACACAGAATGTGAGCTTAAAGTGCAGACTTTCAGCTTCATTTTTATGATGTTTTATTAGTTAGTTCTTGGTAAGTTCATTCCTTGCACGAACTGGTTCCCTGTGTGTGTGTGTGTGTGTGTGTGTGTGTGTGTATACAAAATTAATATTTTAAAAGTGCACATTGTGCTGAAATCTTATAAAATATTAAAAGCTGCTAAATATCTTTTATTTATAAATAAATAAAAATAAAATGTGACAACTTTTCACTTGTGAAAATGTGTAATTTTAGGGGCAATGCTACATCATTTCTTAAAGTTGGCCTCCTGAATTTTATAAGGTCAAGTTGCATTTAAAGAGGTTTTTACAATAATTTTCATGTCGAAGGATCAACAGCAATTTAGTGTGCTATGGTACGTACTCCATAGGATTTTTGTGCTGAAGTCGATTTTTTTTTTGTTGCTGTTTTGGCTTCATTAGGGGTCAGACTGTCAAAAATGATGGGGTTCAAATTTTCAGACCCTTCCCTCCCTTCCTGGGGGGTGTTTACATTTTGGCCCCCTCAAAACTAACTATGCATCTATTTCCACCATTTGTCAACCAATTTTCATAATGTTGGAGTCATTTTGTAGGATTATAGGCAGACTAAGATGATTGATTGTACTTTTGGAGAAAATTTTTAGTCTTCCCCCCTCCATTTTGCCCCCTCAACTATCTGTACCCCTTTTTTGGCCATATGTTAACCAAATTTCATAACGTTAGTCGTTTTGTAGGTTTTTAAGGACACTGAGTTGACTACTTATACTTGCAGAGCAAATGTTCAGACCCCAAACCTACAAAACAACTCTAACATTATGAAAATTGGTTAACAAATGGCAAAAATAGGAGCATAGTTAATTTTGAGGGGGCAAAACGGAAGTGACACCTGGGGGGGGGGGTCTGAAAATTTGAACCCCATCATTTTCTGATTGTCTGGTCCCTATTGAAGCCAAAACAGCAAACAAAAAAAAAAACCAAATCAATTTCAGCTCAAAAATCCTACAGAAGGTGTTTTCTTGACCATAACGTCCCACACTAACAGTCTTTGTCTTCATGTGCCACTCAATACAGCTGCACCTCTTCTTCTTTGTCATACCTAAATATTTGTAACGCATGGGACTATAAAGATGAAAGTTCATACACAATTTTATTTTAAGTACACCGTATTCATGTTTATGTACGCAAAAGTCCGCTTAAAAATCTGCTGCTTATTAAAATTGTACAGCTAAACGATTTGCACAAACAAGGACATTTGAACACATTAGCCCAATTGTAATGTATGTTTTGCCTTCAGTATTTTAAAGAATGGGTTTATGGTGCTGTAATACATTACAATAATATGATATAATGCAGTGGAGTGTGACATAATGTGGTGTAATATATTACAGTGTTGTAAGGATCTGAGGAGGGTATGAATTTGACAACCATACCAAGGCAACTGCTATCAACTTGCACCTTGCAGCAACCTTGCATAAACCACAAACTTGTCTATCCAGAGGTTTGCCGTTGAACACAGCATGACAAGCTGAGACGGAAGTCAAAAACACTTAAATGGACCATATCGCCCAGTTCCATTTTTAAACCCAATATATACAATTAGCATGCACACTGCATTACTGCCAACCATTTTCCATACCATGTAACTGGAATGATACATTTAAAAACATATATTTTTCCTACCTTTGGCGCCATTGCATTTTCTTTCTGGTTTGCCATTTAAATGAACTTGATGACAGCTTGAAAAGGCCCTCTGGACCTCGGGTGATTCACTGAGTTATGGTCTATACATTGTGCATAACTATTTTTATTTATGTGTTCAAGACTTAATTTGTTAACAGTTTGTCTGAAAAGTGATGACTTCACTTTTGACCACTTTCCTTCCTGTCCTGCTGTATCTTCGGTGTTTGCAGCCTGTGGGAGTCTTCTAACAGTGCATCTCCTAAAACCTCTGTGATGAGGCAGTCTGGTCAAAGCAGGGGAAATGAGTCCAGAGGTAAACAACTCACTAACACTGTAAACCTCACTAAGTTGGCATAAATCAAAAAAAATTATGGTAACTGACTACCTCAATTTTTAAAGATTATGTACTCAAAAATAAGTTATTAGAATGTAAATATTTGAAGTTAGTATTACATATATCTTTTGATTGCAACTAAATTAAAATAACTGATTAAATTTACTTATTTTTCAGTTGTTTCAACTTAAAGTATTCAAGGTAATGTAACTTAATTTTAAGTACAAGAAACAATGTTCAAATAAAACTCAAGGGAGAATTGCAGATTCAACACAGAACAGTTTTCCTTAGTGGAGTTAGGACTTGAACACGTTGCGGTTTAGTGACTTTTTCAAGAATGCTTTGGCATACAGGAGTACTTTGATCCACCAGCTTGATCCACCAGCTTTCCAGTTTCAGAGCAACAAGCTTTGCCATCTGCACAGTTGTCCCAGTGCAGTGGACTTTCTTCCCATAAATATCTATAACCCATACCATTTTTTTTCTTTTGTTGTTTTTTTCCCCAGCATATCTGAGTCTGCCTCAGTAAACCCAAAAAGAAAGAGAATGACATCTAATGAACTCCTAGATTACATGTCAGTCTTTGTCAGACAAGATAGTTGAAATATACACAGCAATACCAGTACCAGTGGATCAGTTGGTAGAACAGGTTGGTCACAAGCCAGAAGGTCTGTGGCTCAATACCTCACTGCTTCTTGGTGTCATAGTAAAACATGCTGGTTGGCTCTTTTAAGTTGATTTAACTCAAATTAACCAAGTTCAAGTTAACTAAAGTTCTAATAATTTATTTTGAGTACATAAACTTGAAAAAATGGGGTACTCAGTTGCCTCAATTTTTTTTACTTCTGCCAGCGTATTCATGTTTACAGTGCATAGGGGTTTACAGGTATTATGTACTGTGTGTCTCATCAACCTAGCTGACCCATAACCCTAAGATAACCCATCGCACAAGCTAACCCATATATAGTCAACAGTGTAGCTTATGTATTGGAATATCTTCCGTAATATCTATAATTAAATGACAGCAATCCTAACTTAAAGATTATATCTCTTATACTGTCCCAGAAGAGCTGGACAGAATCGATGACTCACAGAGTTCTTACCAGCCAAAACCTCCGGTCCCTGCTAAAGACACACAGGTAAGAAGACAAACTAAAATCAAACTGAGACAATAAACATAATCTATGATGCCTGATTCAATTCTAATGTTAGACATGGAATTAAACAGTCAGTCAAATCATGACATAGACTTTGGTCCCAGTTTTCTGCTTTTTGAAGTGGAATAAAGATTGTATTGCTCTGCAAAAGACCAGCATAGAGTGAGTCCATGTTACGTGTCCAGTCGCTTGACGTTTTGGAACAGAAACGGGTTTTAAACTATATTGACTCATAATAATTGACCAAATGGTGCATATGGATCGGTCGGTTGCCATGCCAATTCTCTCTTTGCTATCAATTGTATACTGATTGACTTTTTAATGTTAAAAAATTAATTCGGTTTCACTTCTTCATGACGTTTTGTGAAAATCTATTCTATTAATATGCTTTATTTGACAATATTTAAAAAGACCTGGTTGCATCCCTTTTGAAAATCCAGCAAAAAAAATCAAAATGTTTTTAGCCAATCTCCTTAACGGGCGATAGAATAATCAGAATTATCCAAATAAAGAACAAAATACATTTTGATTTTCATTGAGATCCAGGTGAGATCCAGTGAAATCCAGGATTCTGAAGAACTTCTTTGCTTATATTTGCATAACAAGCTTGGACTTTTTTCTTTGTTTGTTTGTTGACATTTCAGTCTATTTATAAAAAAACTAATCCCACTGATCTCGGTGAAATGTTTCAGTCACACACGTTTCTTAAGACAGAAAGTCAATGTATGAAATTTCATGCGGTAAAGTCTTGCAGTGAGATATGAATTCAGATGGTGTGATGTTAATAAAGTTGCTGTATTGTAAAGACTAAAAATAATAATATTAATGTTGTTAATCCCTTTGCAAAATTCAAGGATTGTTCTGCCTTGGCACAGGTATGTGCTCTACATGTAGCCTTTTTCATGGACCAAAAAATCTGATTTCTATCAATTTTTAAAAAAAATTATAAACAGGTGGCTCGAGATGAAAGTTCTCTTGCCTCTTCTTACTTAATCTAGGCTGTGCTGAAGAGGCGTGTAGCCCGCAAAGAACCCAGTCGTTTCCACCAAGAAGTCATGGAGGGGATGCATTTCCCTGGCTGGTACACTTCAGCACCTTCCTCTAAAAAAAAAGAGCAGCCAGCTTGGTGCCGTGAGCGTTTGCCTGTCAGTCCACCTTTGTTGCAGTCAAAGACCACAGCCACGCCTGAGGTTTGTAAGGACATATTTTAAAAGATGATAAGCATTACTTTGGTGTATAAGTTCCATACAGAGCCTGAGGCTCATCAGACTGGTGCTTATTCTCTTTATATTTCATTTAAATACAAAGATTTAAATCATTTTAAATAAGAAGCTCGGCAGTGTGTGTAATGAGGCTTTAATCCATTCATGTGCAGCTTGTTGACTTAAATTTTGAAGTTTTCTCATCTTCTTTCTTTTTTATTTGTGCTTTAAAATAATATATCTTTACCTGGATCAGAGTCTGTCATATAATTTGTTTATGACCGTACCTTTTTGGTGTTTTGTTGTCATTTTTCTTGCCAGAACATCCCATTAATTCCCTTGAAGAAAAGATGTGCTTTTAAATACGAAACCTGCTGGAGAGAATTCATCATTCCCTTTGTCTTCCCTTCTCTCTTCTAGGATGAATCCGAACTTTGGGGATCCGATTTTCCTCTAGAACGTCCCTTTACTTTTAAGAAAAATGGACAACTGGTCATTCCCTCCACCCCTATAACATTTACGTACAGTAAGAGCCACCATTTAAGTATCTGCGCTGATGGTGTAACATCAGTTTATGATGACGAGGTTGAGTTTTTGACCTTCGAGCAATGGGAACGGGAATACGACATCCACTGCAAGTTGATTCGCATGCCGTTCTTTGTTCGTTACCAACTGTGGAGACCCTTTCGTCTTTGGCACCTCAAAGTCCGTGCTAAAAAGTTTCATGATGCCAAGGTGTCTGTCCAAAAGAATTTGTTCATCCTAAATAAGGTATGTATTTATGTGGGTATAAATTAGTGTTTCCCTCAAAACTGAAATTCCACATCCTGTATTAATGCTCTCCGGAAGAAACAGTGTTGAGGTTTACATGTTTGAGTACACGTCCTAACACTTTGGATGTTGATTTTGTATTATTGCTTGCATCAAACAGTCTTTACATCCTGCACTGATGGACATCATGGAAATGTGTTATCGCATCAGTGAGCTGGACTTGTATGAAGTGAAGGGGAATCATTCTTACACCCTGCAGGAGTTTCAAGATGTTCAGTTCAAACATCAACAGGAGGTGCAATTATGTTCACACAGAAATCACTGTAGATGTTTTTTAAAAAAATAAGATGAGACTACGAGCGTACACAACTACACAAATTTTGCTTGTGTGCTCCTCAGAAGCTCATTACCTTTTTGTGTTACTTATTTTTTTAAGATATCCACTCAGCTGAAGAAGTTTCACAACCTAGCAAAGGAAGTCACAATTGGAGCGTGTCGCACCTCCTTGTTGGAAGCAGGATTCACGACTAGATACGCAAGTGTGCACATATTTAGTCTGTAGACAGATATGAATTTGAGTTCACATGCATAAACCAGAATATCAGCAACTGATAATTCACTTCTGTGTTTCACAGATAATCCGGATGTTGTTGATTTGCCTACAGGCATTGCCAAGAAGTACCACTGTATCCGCCTCGTGTGGTATGCCAGTTTAATTTCTTTAATTGTAATGTTTAAATCATCCTCGTCAATATTGCACTTGTTAGGATGCATATCTACAGGCTAAAACGCTTCACTCAACATGTTCTTATTCCAAGGTGTTGAATTACTATACTTGTTCATGGTCTGTTCACATTACTATACAGACACAGAAGATGGTTTGTGGCATCATTATACCATTTGGGCTTTCTCTAAAAAGTCTGAAGTAACGATGTTCTTCTGTTGCTACTGTAATGGTTGGTATTAGGTTGAGAGGTACGGTAAAGGCTTCGTTTGAGGTTTTATTTAGTAATTTAGTGACATTCATAAAAATTTGACAAGCATTTCTGCTTACTCTATAAGCACAATTGACCTTGCATAATTATGCAAACACTGAATGGGACCCTCAACATTGCCATAGTGATGCCAAGGGACTCTGACAAAGAGGCACAACTTGAGGCAACAGGAATAAAACCAGACTGGCCAGTCTTCCAATATTAAAAAAAACAGCAAAATTTCATGAATCTTCTCCTTTAAGCAGATCCACTTCATAATATAATATCTTGTCTAATGTTACTGTTACAACAACAACAATTATTGATATCGTCAATCACAATAAAAATGATCTCTGTCTCCCTCCAGCTTTATCCGACTTATTGACTATTTGGTTGTCAATGCGTTGCACATCATGGTTGGGAATTCAGTAATCAGATTCCTGGCTGTACTCCAGGAACATGTTCAACAGACACCCGCCCATGATGTTATTCAGAGCTGGAGTCAGCCTGAATCTCCCACTGAGTCCACAGAAGAAGAAAACAATAAGAAGGTAGGGCATTGTTTCAGCAGCATTGCAACAGTCAAACCAATGCAATTATATCCCAATCAAATCAAGTGCTCAAACAATCACAGACAATTATTCAGTTTTGTATTTGTAAAAATGTGTTTATGTCTTTATTAGGCTGCGGCACCAAAAGATGTCCCTACCCAACCCATGTTCGTCTCTGAGCTGATGCTGGAGATAAACGCTCTGATCTTCAAACCCTCTGAGGAAAACTTTAAGGTTTATGTTCCAAATTGAATTGAATTGAACATAAATCTGCTTTCATGTTATTCTGAATACAATGTGTGCATATCTTTAACTGTGGATAAATATTATTCTGACAGGAAGCCATTGCAGATCTCTTTGGGCAGTTCCAGGAGACAGTGTTGTCAGTTGATAGACTTGTACCAGATCCGGATTTTAAGTCATTCACACAGCTGGAACCCAAGAAGGGGGTAAAAATGTAGTTTTGAATGTTTCTTTTGTTTACAAAGTCAGTGAATATAAAGACACTATGTGATTTTATATTGATGTTTGATGCTGTACCTATGCATCTGTGTTCACTTCTAGAAAATGAAATGTGAAGATGGACACAACTTTGAATCCATTTTAGAGAATGACACCCAATTTCATCATCGTCAAGAAAATGCCAAGGTTATATATTCCTATAGACCCTTTGCAATCACGTGACCTTCAGTGTTGAAGTCGCCATTTTGGTGGTAAAAAGACATGTTGGATTCACTTGCTCGGTGCACAAAGAGGCCTATCACTTTTGGAATGCAAAGCACAAATCTGCCCCAGTTAGATCGTGAGGATAAGGACTATGGTAAAATGTTTGCTAATTGGCGTGCAGGATCCATATAATCTGGCTGGATAATTTAACACATGGTATTTTCTTACACAAAAAACACAATGATCAAACAGAACTGGTTCAACAAAATCATGAAATCAAGCTGAAAATGACTTGTGGAAATCCTATCTGAACACAGAAGTGCATATACTAACTTCTGAAAATGGAGACCCTTTCTGAAAGTTACCCGAGGTTAATGAGATCTGGCCTGAAATAGCCTGAGGCTAAATGACCCAATTCTAAATCTGGTGGACCAGAACAGAACAAGATGCAGATACGCAGTGCACGACTTGTTAACGAACACCGGTCAGATATTGCGTTGATTGCGCTTAATTAACTTATCAACTTTAACAAATATTGTAGAGAAAGAACAAAGGAACACATATGAAGAAGATGTTAATTTACCTCGTGACTTTCTGTACTTCCCGCCTGTGTGCACCCAGGAGCATCCACACATCTATGCAAAACTAAGATTAAGGACAACTTGCCATTAGGGAAATGTTTGATAAATATCTGAGTTGAAGAAGTTGCAATAATTTGCTGATAATCATTACCTCGACTCTCTGGATGTGATAGCAGTCTGGAGAATGAAATACTCTTCTTTTATCCATTCAGATTGGTGCAGCAATATGCTGAACATGAAAACTCTGTCCTTTGAGAGATAATGTTGACAGTATTGAAGAACAGGATTAATGCTTTTCCTAGTCTTGGCAACCCAAGCAAACATTTCTTACCAACCAAGAGTGCAATCACGTAACCTCATGATATCAGCTGCATGGGTTCTATCCTGGCCCAAGCCTTATAAAAACGTTTAACTTGTACTTGTACTCATGTTATCCTCTGATTGTGACGTACATGCATAAACTTAACTTGTTTTTTCTCTTTAGGAATCATTCCAAGTTGCCTTTGCCTCAGCAAAAGTGTACTTAAACTCTCTTGAGCATTTTCGGCTGTTTTATAAGGAGAATGAGAGTCAGGATCTGGATGCACTGCAGCAAAATGATCAAGGTGATGTACTATAGTCAAAATAAGTATGATCATTACTTTTTCAACACATCTTGCTTATAAAACAAATAGTCAAAAGATAAGGTCAGGAAAGGTTATGTCTGGGAGCATGTGTTGGAGTGGCAGGTTGCCTTATCCACCACACCATGGAACAGCCTTGGGTCCTGGATGGCAACCACTCAAGCAGGCAACCAGTCCATCCTCACCTCTTGAAAATAACCATCTATCTGCTGCAGCGAGGTGACACATGGACGTGTGCTTAAGGCGCAGTCACACTACGACGTTTACCCCAGCGTGTGGTGCACGCAGGGCAAAGTGGAGAAAATTGGCCAAACGTCAGCAAAACTCACGTTACTGGAGTTTTGTAGCGAACATCAAACACAGCACGGCGTTCCACATCATGGTGCTCGCGGAGGTGGGCATTAACCAGCGCTCCATTAGAACAAGCGGGACTTTTGCCAACTTGGCAACGTGCGGGAGAAGAGGGGTTCGACACACCACTGTCAAGGGATTCTGATCAAGCAGGGAGAAGCAGCACCCAAACGTTAGCCAGCATATGCTAGCGGCGGCTAGCAGAGATTAACTTTCTCTAACAGTCTCCAGTGGAGCCAGAGGTACGTCAGCAAACCCCGAAAAATTTTGGGACGCGGTCGACGTTCATCGGCAGAGGACGGTGGAGCCCAGCGGAGGCTAGCGGACACCAACGTTTGCAAATATGTTCGTCTACATTGGCCCAAACATCTAGGTATGACTGCACCTTCAGCATTTTCCACTTGCTGGGGTTGTCAACATTTAGGCACCTGTGTGCTGGATCATGCCCAGAGAAATGCAGTACATGGTCAAACTGTCATAGGGTGCTTTCACACATACCTTGTTTGGTTCAGGACCTTTAGACTTTTCATTTTTGTATGAACCAAAATAGCAGGTGTCAAAGCTGCCGCGGACCACAGCCCGGAACAAAGGACCAAAATTTGGTCCGAACAAAAGAGGTGGTCTCAGTTTTGATCAAACTGAACCATGGTTCGGTGCGTTTGCAGTGTAAAAACACTTTTTGGGTAGTTTGGACTTTCAGACCAATTACAGGAAGGTGAGGCAGGTTATCATCACCCATTAAATAGTAGAAGAAGAAAAGAAATGGACAATAATTTAATTAATTTAGCTGATTACTACCGGGTGGCTCTCTCCACTGCTGTCCATGTTTTCTCCTGATTAAAGATAAAACATCCGTTTTGTCCTTGTCGCTGCGGCCGGCGGTAAAAGTTGAAAATTTTTAACTTTTGACGCCACTTGCCGTCGCATGCTGCTGGTAAAAATACCAAAACAATAATAGCTGATGCTCACTCACAATGCCAGTGGTACATCTCATCTGAATCATCTCATCTGGTTAGTGTCCAAGTCTCTCAGCCATAGAGTAAGAGAGAACACACCAGGACCCGAAAGACTTGGACCTTTGTTCTCTTGCAAAAGTATCAGCGTTACCAAACACCTTTGTCCAGGAACTTCATGACTCCATAAGCTCTCCCCAGGATTTTCTTGATCTCAAAGGCCAAAGACATAAGCTTCACTGCAGAGATAAGTGAATCTCTCGACAAGTTCAACACTTTCACTGCACACAGATACACTTCTGATGAAAGAGTCCGGGAAGTCATTGAAAG
>OMMV01025873.1:1567-17699 GCA_900302635.1 Chatrabus melanurus
TCTTTTTGCAGTATTTGTTGATTTGATATGCTTTTGACTTATTTATTTGTAGCTCATCTGGACCAACAGTCTGATGAGCTAATGTTATAGTGAAGCATCCGTCGTCTGTTCGTTTGTTCAGAATTCATACAAAATGCTTCTTCTCCTTCAGTTCTTGATGGATTTTGATTCTGATGGATTTGTTTGCTTTATTTAAGCACTGTTCAGAATTCTTCCTCACAGTTTTGAAATTTTGAATTTTAGACAAAATATGGACTTTTTTGAGGTGAAAAATGTGAAATTCACCCAAAATGTTTCTCCTCCTTCAGTTCTTGAAGGATTTTGATTCTGATGGTTGTGTTTTCTTCATCTAAGCACTGTTCACAATTCTACTTGACAGAATTTTGAAATTTTGAATTTTAGGGAAAATATGGACTTTTTTGTGTTCAAAACTGTGAAATTCACCCAAAATGCTTCTACTCCTTCAGGTCTTGATGGATTTTGAGTCCGATGGTTTTCTTTGATTCATCGAAGCACTGTTTACAATTCTTCCTCATGAAATTTTGAGTTTTGGGGGGAAATATACTCTTTGTGGTGAAAACAGAGAAATTTTGCCAAAAATAGGGCATTTACCCAAATTGAATGGTTGCTGAGAAAAAATTCACCAAAATAAAACACCATTCAAGAAAATTTACACATTGTCGTAAAGATTTTGGAAGAGAACCTCATCTACCAGCAAAAATATTTACAGCAGTGTGAAAATTACTATCCCCCAAAACAGTTCACACACTGCTGTAAACCTGGTAGTTCAGGTTTCATTCAAAAGTGTATTTACACAATAATGTAAATGCTAAAATGACTCTTAGAAAATTTACAGCTATTGGTAAAGAAATTTATTTATAGTATGTCATCATTTTCTTCAACTGCATAGTGTGGGGAAATAGTTCGGAGAATAAAGCCGGGTGGGCTCTGCATCACTGATGCGCTTGTTTGCTATCATGCTGTTACAGTAATGTGGATCTGTCACTGAATGACTTTACTTTCATTCTTCCATGTATTTTGGTATTTGCATAATTTTAGAATTGGATCGTGTGGGGTTTTTTTTCTATTGATCTGTCGATGCTTTTAGACCATGCTTTTAATTTTTGTGATAGTCTTTGTGTGCTGTAGCATACAGTTTGCTATATGACCTATGATACTGTATGGCATTTATGCAAAGTCATTTATTTTGTCTTTTTCCCCTTCAAATCATTTATCACACTTAAATTGTCCAATGTTATAACAAAGATAGCAATATTTGTGTGTATTATGTTATTTAATAGCCTCTCTCCTTTGGGCTGGATTTTAAATGCACAGCTGGTACTTGCTGTTGTATTTGTTAACTCATAATTAAGCACTTTGCACTTTGGCACTTTACCCGCTCTCGTGTATATTACTGATCTAATAGGATTGAATAGCTTTGCAACAACTGTTAGTGTAAAAAAAAAAGGTCAGATAGGTGACTTAAACTTGGGTAATAGGCTTATGTAGAGGATCAAACAGCATTATAGTGACTAACAATTCTACACACTAACAGAAAATACACAACTATAGACTGTATTTGTGTTCACTTTCTTTAGTGATTTGTGACGTGAGTAGAAACTAAAATGCATAATTTCCCCAAACAAACAAAGGAATTTTAGTGCAGTTTACTGTAAAGACATCGCTGACGACTTTGTCTAAACTGGGCTAGATCGGTTACACATTCTGTGAAACACACATCTGCTCCCTGCCCATCGAGACAGTCACAAACTACAGTCTCTCTGCTCTTATCAAATATTTGTCCGGCCTTCACCCACTATTTGTCTTCTATTCTGTTTGCTTTGTTTATTGAAATCTATCTCCGGGAGATTGATAACGTTTCTAGAAAATCCCTTTTTTCCCCTTACACAATGTTTGTCACTGTGTGTGAACTTTTTTATATTGTACTTCAAATACGTTCCCTCAAACATTTCAGGTTGTTACAATTTTAAAAGTGTGAAACGTGAAGTGTTGTTTACCGCTCCCCTTTTAATTACAAATATTAAACCTGTTTAATATGTTTTTGATCGATCGGCTGATAGATTCTCAACATGTGGTCACAAATGTTTCAGGACAAAGAGCCTCTTTGTGTGAACGGGGCCCCAGCTGAAATGGAGGAGTAGTCTGAGATTACCAGATTATTTCCTATACGAGCCCAGCGAGTGCGGCGAGGCGAGCCACAGCGCTGCGCCGTGCTGTGCTGAGGCCGAGCATAATGAGTGCGGTGGCAGGGAACCACAACAGAGGCTGCCTGGGAACCAGAGGCCCGTGGCCCACAGCCAAACGCACACAAATCCTGCCGCACACTTGTGGCTTTTTAAGAAAGCAATTTAGTTAATGATTTCATTTTGAAGCACTGACATGATGCATGTGTCTTCGGAGCGAGCCAGCAAAAGAATAAAGGAGAAACTAACGTAGAGAATAAGGTATTAGTAAACACCAGCTTCCCTCGCCAACCACAGGAAAAAATAACTTCCAAGTGAGCATAATGTGGCATTTGTTGTGAACACAGCACAAAATCTACTTGGGGAAAAAGATGGTGGTAGGTATGTCACTTGTGGCTTGTGTGCAGGTTTTTGCTTTGCGCTAGACTGGGGGTCTCAAAGTTGTGGCCCAAGGGCAAGATAAAGCCTGTGAGCCATGAGTTTATGGCATACAGCATGTCTTTATCCCTTCAGACTTGATATGTAATTGACCAATAATGAGCATAATCACACATTTTTAAAATTGTCTTTCAAGCTTGTCCTTTTTAATAGTTTTCAGAATTCATTCCATCAAGCTTGGCAGTTGAATAATTGCGATCAGAAAAAACATGTACTGTAGGCTATCACAATTTTTCTAACTTCTTTTAAACTTTGTGATTCATACATACCCAGCTAGCAGTCCAGTGTTTCCTGAATGTTGGGTTAAAGTGACAGCAATGCATTACAATGTTGTAGGAACATTCATTTGTAGACTCTCCAGAACATTGCTGGGATGTTACAAAGAATTTTACAAACCAACAGACCAAGACCTCCGCAACAACACTGTGACATAAAATTGCTGTTATGTTATTATACCCCATTTGAATGCCCCCCCCCCAAAAAAAACCCACAGAGAGTGAATATGACAAAAATAAAAATAAACCCAAAAACGTTATTGAAGTCTGGAATTGTGATGATCAAGGACTATGATAAACTAACGTTACAGTATACATGGTATAGCCGTGCTGAACTAGACTACTGCTGGATTTGTGCCCACATTATTTAATTTATTACAACATGTATATTATGTTTTTTGTACACATTTGACCAATGTGCACACAACATTGCAAACAAACATTACAAGTCTGTAACCAGTGAACGTTGCAGTGGAAACTTTCCAGGATGTGGACTCAGTGTTTATTTCTGGTGCAACTAAACTGTGACGTCCGAGCAACATTGCAAGTATGTTCTGTGTTAGCTGGGCATGCATTTTAATTTGTGAAATATACTAATATTTTGGTTTGCCTCAGGTTATCCCAGGTTATTTAATTCTTTGATTGTTGAAGCGGCCAGCTTGTGAAGACCGAATCTGTCCAGTGGCCAATGAGTAATGTGAGTTTGAGACCACTGGCCTCGACAAAATACAACCCCAAATCACAAAAAGTTGGGACAGTATGGAAAATGCAAATAAAAACAAAAAACACAGTGATTCTTACATTTACTTTGACTTTCATTTCATAGCAGACAGTATGAACCCAAGATATTTCATGTTTGGCTGCATTTAAAGCCTGCAGCACATTCAAAATAAAGTTGAGACACTAAAGCATTTAGCACTTCGTAAGGTTGCCATTCCTTCTCACAACACTTAAAAGACGTTTTGGCATTGAGGATACCAAGCGATGAAATGTGTCAGTTGTTATTTTGTCCCACTCTTCCTGCAAACACGTCTTAAGGTGTGCAACAGTATGGGGTCATTGTCTTTTTTGTTTCAAAATTCTCCACACATTCTCTATTGGGGACAGGTCAGGTCTGCAGGCAGGCCAGTCCAGTACACATACCATCTTCTTCCACAACCATGCCTTTATAATGTTTGCAGAAGGTGGTTTTGCATTGTCTTGTTGAAAAATGCATGAATGTCCCTAGAAAAGTTGCCGTCTAGAAGGCAGCATATGTTGCTCTAAAATCTCAGTGTACTTTTCTGCGTTAATGCTGTCATCACAGAAGTATAAATTAACTTTTCCAAGGGCACTGACACAACCTCATACCATGACAGATCCGGCTTTTGGACTTGTTGCTGATAACAGTCTGGATGGTCCTTTTAGTCTTTTGTCCAGAGCACACGGTGTCCACTTCTTCCAAAAAAGATCTAGAATACTGATTCGTCTGACCACAATACATATTTCCACTGTGTGATGGTCCAACCCAGGCACCTCCAAGCCCAGAGAAGTGGTGGACAAGGTTAACATAAGGCTTCTTTTTGCACAGTAAAGTTTTAAGTGGCATTTGCGAATATGTAACTATGTATTGCAGTGCTTGACAAAGGCTTCTCAAAGTAATCCCTTACCTATGTGGTTATATCAGCTATTGATGACTGACAGTTCTTGACGCAGTGTCGTCTGAGGGATCAGAGATCACTGGTGTTCAGGTTAGGCCCTTGCCCTTCATGCACTGAAATTCCTCCAGATTCCTTGACTCGTTTAATGATATTATGCACTGTACAGGGAGAAATATGCAAATCCCTTCCAATCTTTCTTTGAGGAACATTGTTTTTAAACATTTCAATAATTTTCCTCATGTATTTGTTGACAAACTGGAGATCCTCTGCCCATCTTTGCTCCTCAAAAACTCAGCCTGTCGTGGATAAATCTTGATTACAATCACCTCTTGTCAGCACCTATTTGAAATAACATAGTATTTCATTTTTTTAATCTCATTACTAGCCCTACATTGCCCCTGTCCCAACTTTTTGTTAACTACACAAAACATGAAATATCTTGGGATCGTAATGTTTGCAATGAAATAGAAGTCAAAGTAAATGTAAGAATCACTGCATTTTTTAAAATTTGCATTTTCCATACTGTCCCAACGTTTTCTGATTTGGGGTTGTAGTTGAAGCGTATTACGAGCGGCCAGACATGTGGTTAGCTTCAGACTGCCGGGGCATTTTGTCTTTTAGTCAGTGTCGCTTTTCCCGGAGTGCAGATATACCACATTTTTCTGTTCAACCATTTCTGTCAGTTCTCTGATTTTATTAGGGCCATGTTTCACATCCATTTACTCAGGTTTTGAAACCATCTTAGCATTGCTAAAACAGCAGCTTGAACATGTCTTCTGTGGAAGCAAATTTTGGGGCAATTACTCAGATCAGTGGCAGGAAGTTCTGCTTGTGCTCTTCAGGTCTCATTATTCTCCAGTCTCTCTCTTTTTTTTGTATCAGCTGTCAATCACTTGTGGTAACTTTAAACCACCTCCAAACAGCCCTGGGTGCCATCCACTCATTTAGGATTTCACTGCTTCACCATCCAACCTGTCAGAATGACACACACTGTTGACCATGCTTTTCTATTCAGCACCGGCAAATTAATTGGTTTGAGCAGTTTAAATCAGCAATCAATGTCACTTTCCCAACATAATAAGCCTTAATCATAAATCTTTGAGGTGTGGCTCGCCTGACCCCTATTCATCACGCCTCTGCTGCACGGCCTCATCTGGGTGGAGCAAATGAACTACCCTTGTTTTGATTTTCCGATTGACGTGTCACATGAAACGCTGCTACTCTCTGCCCTCCCCCTTTTTATCCGACCCCTTCTTCTCGCAGTCCTTACAAAAAAAAACTCACACTCACTCACACACACACACACACACACACAAAAGGGCCCAAAGACAAGTCGGGAAAAGAAGTCCAGTTGTCACGAGGAGAAACGCATTTGTATGCCTCCCCTTGTGTGAGCGCTCAGTGAAGACTATTAATCCATTCAGAAAGGAGGGAAAGAACAGCAGATAAGGGAAAAATGAAGAATACGAGGTGGTCTGACTGTAGTTAATGAGCTGTTGTCCTCCCACCCCCGTCCAACAGAATACAGCAGCTTAATTATGCAGTGCTGAAGGTAATTTCCAAATTTTTTCCCTTTTGTACAGAATTTGAGTCATGAGATGAGAATGAAAAGGAACAAAGCTGCGTTTCCTTTGTAGACATTACAGATGTGGTGACGAGGGTTTGTGAAGCCTTCTTGTGACGCACAAAGTGTTGAAGTTTGTACGGTAGCCGAGAGAGGCCACAACACTTCCAGATTAAGACAAAACTAGCAAATCCAGAAAACACCTACAAATACAAAAAGAAGCTGCATCAAAAAACTCCTTGCAAATTGAGAAAACATATACAAGATAAATATAAGCTACGGCACATGTAACAATTTTATATGATAATGTGTCTGCTGCAAATTCACACAACGCACACAAAAACACAGACACATTGACACCACGGAAGTATTAACAACACAAAAAGAAGTTTCTGCCCGGAGCACTTTTACTGACTACATCACAAATAAAATAATGAAATGTGAAAATAAAGCTATCTGAATAGAAAAATCATCAATAAAGTAAATAAATAAACTTACTCAGCTCTGCCAACCAGGTAGAGATAAAGATAACAGAGCATCATGATGCACTCAATGCTCTGTCACTAAAGGTCCTCTGGGCAGAAACCTCTTTTTGTGTTGGTAGTACTTCAGTTGTGTTGTGGTTATTTGAAACGTGTCTATGTTTTTGCGGGCGCTGTGTGAATTTGCAGCAGCCGCATTATCAAAATAAACTGTTGTATGTGCTGTAGTTTATATTTGTTTGTGTTCTCTGTGTTTGCAAGCATTTTGTCAATTTGCAAGACATTTATTGATACAACTGCCTGCTGTTGAATTGATGCAGGTGTTGTTGTTTTTTTGTATTTGTAAGGGTTTTGTGCGTTTGTTAGTGTTGTCTTAATTTGGAAGTGTTGTGGCCTCTCTCGGCCACTGTACGTTTCAGATCGTACCAACACCTGACCTCATGACGGTCAGACCGAAGACTGAGACCCAGTAACATAACCCTTGTCATGATGTGATACCCCAGTATGGGCTTCACAAGGAAATTCTTTCATATTTTCAACAAAGGTTCTAAAATTCTAATAAAGTATGATAAACTGTACTAAGCTTTAAAGACTAACTAGAAGATTATTGGGTTGATTTATCCACTATTGGTTTATTATCTCCTGCTTGTTGTTTGTGGAATCATGCACCAGGTGGTAAACCTACAAGGTAATTACATTCATACGAATCTGAAAAGGGCTGTTAATTTCTTCAACAAAATAGACAAAATTCATGTTTTTTGGTTAACATTTCAAAATATTGTCTTTTTCTGACATACTAATGAAGAGAAAACATCAAAAACATTTAAAAGCTTTGCACAGGCCTGTAAATGTCCTTCATCTCTTGCTGAACTTCAGAAGTCACTCTTTTACAGCAAGTTCAACGTTTGAATCCATGATACAGAGGCACACTTTCCATAATTGTTGTAAAATTCTATTTTACAACATTTTTAACAGGTATTTTCTTTGTACCTGTCACTAATGCACATACTTTTCTTGCTCTTTGCACCATTACTACTTCACAATTACCTAATGTCCTTGATTATTTGCCACAATTCTAAGGTTTCACTGCTGGTTTTTTCCTCAAGGAAAAGGCTTTTGTCTTTGAAAAAAAAAATCCCTTCCTTCTTCACTTTTCAATGCCTTCTTGGGCATTGCTTTGGTAACTCGTGATGACTCCCCCACACTGCAGACCATCTCCTCAACCCACTTTTCTGACAACCGTGAGAAATGTTACACTCGACGTGTTGAAGTGTAGCTGTTTGCTGAAAACCCTCCAGTGCACAGAAGTTATCTTTATACAAATAACAGAATGGACCTGTCCTGAATAGTGCTTTGTTTACCATTTAACAAAAAAAAGAAGGGGGCCCCCTCTATATTTCATCTGTCACTGTTGCTTTTCTTTGGTTCGACAATGCTCGATTGTTTCCGTGAATATTTCAGGTTCTGTGAACAGCAGAATTAGGTATTATTATGTTGCTGCCAAATTCCAACCTCTGTTTTCTTTCTCCTGCTAACAAAGGGCTCATAACTTACTGTAAATAGCCTATGGAGTGAGCCACAAAGCTCCACTGTTACTCAGCACATCGGGTCGTGTCGCTGACTTAATTTTGCTGAAGTGTGGCGGCAGCAAAAAAAGAAAAGAGAAAGAGAAGGAAAGCAACAAGTAGCTTTTCTTGTGCTTCTGTATTTTTATGTCTCCCACCTGGGCACCTATATGAGTACTTCTACAATTTTTTTTTTTTTAGCCTGAAATGACAAAAAAACACACTTGGCAATACACATCTATTGAATAACTACATGGTCATTTTCAGTCTGTTATACACACACTTAAATGCTGTCTTTAGGAAGAGGATGCAACGAGGGACCTATCTTGACGATCTGTAGCGCACAGTCTTAAGTGCGTAGTGCAAGTGCATTTGGGGCATGTCCAGCTTCACTTTGCTATTTACACGGCGTGTAATCTGTTTGTGCAAATGGGTTGTATTTCATCATTTAATTAATCATAATTGTGTTTTGTAGTTTGATGCGCTAATGCACTTCCTTATGTGCGCAAGCAGAGTGTGTGTGTGTCATGAACCCGTCTATGGGATGTGTATCTGAATATTGTGCAGTATAAATAGCACTTCATACTAGGTTTTTGAAGGGTCTATGGTGCGATCGCTTTCTGCTGCTTCACAATAGCAATGCGCCAACGCTGCGCCCGACCAAACCTCCTATTAAGACCAACACACCCACAAGCACACAGATGAGTGCAGGTACATTTGGTAGTTATGCAACGTGGGTGTGAAAATGACAACTGTGTCGGTTGGAAACTAGCAATGACACTTGCACTGCGCTATGCACCGCACGCTGCTTTGCACTGGGTGTAAAATAGGACCCATAGACAGAGAACTGACATAGTTCCATCTTCTAGTATGTAATTGTGACACCAAGGCACCCGTGGCTGCTGATTATCAGTAATGTAAAAAAAAAAAAAATCCTCTTGTTCATTGTTAATGCACCAATGTTTTCTAGAAAAAGAAGAAAATTGCACAGAATGTGGAGAATGTAACATTTGGGAAAGATCTGGATCTTTCGCCCTGATGCACATACTGAATACAGCTGCAATTACTAAACGCAACCACCTTCATCCACCACAGACCTCAAATCGGTCATGAGTCTGTTTTCATAATTTTGGCCACAGCGTCTGAGAGATTTCTTAAAGAGGTCACTTTTTCAGTAGGCTATAATAGTAGCAGCTGTCCTAAAATATGTAAAAGTTTGTACACTATTGTAAAGTTTGTATCCAAAAATACCCCAGTCGACAATAATGACATGATGCATCACATAAATAAACCAATAAAATACTTTTTTTAGTTCTCTATGACTTATTTCTGTACCTGTAATTTGAAAGAGAAAGGAGCTGATCCTTTATGCACAGGTTGTCTCAGTGTACGTGTCTTATTGATTAAGCTGGAGTCCACATGTGGACTTCTGTGACAATTTTAGGCCTAAATTTTGCTAATACAAGGAGGATCTCTACTTTCACAGCCATAAAATTGTCAGATTTTAGGGATGCTTTACCTGAAACACCAATCACACGTAACTATAAAAGGTAGATTATGTTTTTGCTGTTATTGTTTTACACAATATGACCCTTTTAAGTTGCCATGGAAGCACCATTGCTGCTTTCTATCTTTTATTGTGAATGATTTCTCTTAAAGAGTGATGCAGGTTCATATTTTTTTTTGGATGACCTGCCTTCACTGGTGTACGTGTACGCTGAAGTGAACTCCTGTGTGTCTTGGAGAACTGAGAGGCTGTTATGCCATTCGGCGCTGTCCTGGTATCAGTAAAAAGGCCAGTGGCACAGGGGACCAGAGGAGGAGGAGGAGGCTGTGAGGGATTCAGTCTCTGAGTGCTCATCGACCCTTCCTGTGCAGACACACAGGGACACTTAAACATTCTCACACCTGCATTAGCCTTCGCGGTACGTGGTGGGGACAAGGATGCCGACCACACTGTCATGGCAGCTGCATGTGTTTAAAGCGAGATACAAGGCAGTCCCTCTAGCAGCATATTACTGCAAATAATTTACCCTGCACAGTAATTATCAGTGCTCTGCTCAATATGTAAAGTGTGCACTTCAGGTGGCTCGCGTTAATTTGCTTTTGAGTGTGGATTTTAGCTGTGGTAACTGTGCAAGTCACCGGTACCGACGGCATCAGGAGACAGTGTGAAGTGCGGATGAAGTGCTGCTGTAATTGAGTTGACTTTTTGCAGGGGAAAGTCAACAATAATGGAGGAACAATTTAAGCAAATTAATTTAGACTACTCTGCAGCCACCGTACAGTAAGTTACCTTGTTGGAAGATGTGTATTCTCTCAGCTATTTACCATATTTTAATGACATTATCTCTAATTACTTACTGGGCTGATGTTTAAGATATTTAGACCACTTTCTGCTTTGCTCATTCAAACTGAAGAAGATAAAGCAATTCATCCACTATGTTCTGTGTGTGTGTGTGGGTGTAGTTTAAAAAAAAATTGTATCTGAGTGAGACACAGCCGAGTTACGAGTTGATTATGTATCCAGAAAGATGACTCCTGCACAGCATGGCACAATCACAATGGAGGGTGATAATTTAATTGTGCTAAACGGTGGTTTCCGTGTCAGTGCTCCTCCAGCTGGGAGCTGTCAGGTAGTAATATCTCATTATGGCAGGTGAGGAACCCAGAGGAACCCTACCATGACACCTGTTAGAACAGGAGGAACCCCTGAAGGGAAGCATGCAGATGATCCTCTCACATGTGCACATTTAAAGAAAAAAAAAAAATCTCCCACTGCCTCCTTTTAAATTGACTCCTATTCATATTACTTATTTTTAATGATATTGCAATTGTTCACAAATTGGTTTAATTAAGTTCACTTCCAATTAAAGCTCATGTATTTTCCTGTCCTATTTATAGTGCACGTGCTGCATTTTGTGAATATTTAACAGCCTCGGTCGTACAATACAGATTATATCACATCTGTTTATTAGATCTCATGCAGCCAGACAGATTTTTTTAAGTGCTACCATATGCTCTGTGCTTACTTCTCATAGCTGTACCCAGAAAGCATAAATAAGCATGTAACTGCATGTTGTTAATAGGAGTCCTATTAGGACGGTGAGGAGGATTTTGTGCTAAACCTCTTCAAACTCCCAAAATTCTGTCTGTGCACATAGAAATGGCCATACTGTGAGCTAAATTTATGGTTGAGGTGGCTTGCATTAGACTTCTGTGACATACAGTACTGTGCAAAAGTTTTAGGCATAATAAATGTGTCTACATTTTTCTTTTAAATAAAGAGAAGCTGTTAAATAGTTCATATTTATGAATAAATATGTGAAATGCCTGACCACATCTCACATTTAAAAAGAATTTCTTTTAGGTGATAGAATGACAATTTTTTGAGGGTGTCTCTTCAAATTTATAAGAAAATCACAGTCTTTAATCAGGTTTTTAAAATAATTTTATTATTAATTGATCATCAGCAACTGTCTTTGTGTTGTCAAGTACTAGGGAGTACAGCCACAAGGAAATCTTTTTTTTTGCTTCTTTTTAAAATTAGGTTTGCAAATTATTATGTGATTGGTTACTTTAATGAAAAAGAAAATGTAATAATCTCACATTTTATTTATGTTTCTTTGTATTTACGGGGGTGGGGATTTCATATGATTTTCTGTTGCCGATGATGCCTGGAGGCATTTGTTTGTTTTAATTTTAAAAAAAAAAGTGCCTAAAACATCACTTTGCACAGTACTGTATGTAACGGAAGTCCTTATCTGGGCTCCTCCTTGGTTTGTGAGACACGCCCACCGAGAATCCTGGAAAGCAACAACTTGTTACCATTTAAAGCAACATGCACAAGCAGGTTGTTTCTTATTGACCAGTTTTTTTTTTTAATCATCATGTCAGTATCTATGGGATACTTTAATGTCTGTTTTTAAGACAACTATATTCGTTATATTTCCATATTGGTATGAATATAAGATGGTAGGTTTTTTTTCTTGAAAAAACATCTGAAAAAAATGGGTCCATCTTATATTACGGGTCTAGACTTTTACATATCATATACATCTGCAACAGTAGGTGACTACTGAGGACTATTATATTGCTATTTTGACATGCGCACAAAGCAGCTCCTTTTGTTCCCCACAATTTTATTTCAACATTGGACCCATGCTATTCTATTTTCGCTGTTCAAACTGCATTAGGAGAGATTTTATCTTCATGAAGAAAGAAGCAGATTCACACCACATCATGCAAACATACGTCGTGTTTATTTCCACCTCTTTCTACCGCTCAGAGCAGACTCTATAACAGGGATTGGTGGTTTATGTATGTTATGGAACAGCTCATTGCTATGTTTGTTTCTGGCCATTGACACAGTTAACGATTTTTTAAAAACTCTTTGAAAATCTACGTAGTCACTTCCCTCATCCCTGCATGAGAAAATCTCTGAGGACCTTTAGCCATTTACCTGTCCATAATGTCCTCGGAGCACATTGCCAGTCTCATGTCATTACACAATTGGTGAGCATGTGCAGAAAGTTCAGCTTGTTTAGAATTGACTGACTGACATGATATGATTATCTGAGGAGGCAAGGTAGACCAATTTGTACTGTTTATTGCGTGACTGTTTCCTGCACTCCTGCTTTATGCAAGTTAGCCTTTTTGTCTCTCTCAATACGCTTTTATTAGCATTATTTTCAAATAAAAGCATTTTCTTTATTAAAATGCAAGATTTGGTCTTCCAAAAGTATTTTTCAAAAAACATGTTTTGAAAAGGGGGGTTGTCTTATAATTGGGGCCATCTTATAACACTGGTCTACAGCCAAAATGCTTACGAAATAAATATAGTCAAACTTTACTAATTCTGGGTCACTGAGAATGAAAATGATGCTTTAAATTGTTGATTGACTCTATATTTCAACATATGCTACTGGGTCAGTATATATTACCCTTGGCTTTGGAATGGCGGAGGATAAGCGAGTTTTAAAGGGAAGTAGTCCAGTAAACTTGTGTAACAATTGTGCAAAATATGATACCAACATGCCATTTGGCACAGAGGTGGTTCAATGTAATTATGTAGACTTAAATTCCAAACAGACCCAAGCTGACCCAGTGTTGTTCAGCTGTATGATGTCATAATCCAAGACGGCCACCAGCGGCCATTTACCCTCATCAGACCTTAGTCCCGTAAAACACATTTTTCCTATAAAATTAAATATCTTATATGTAAGTACATTTAGCCCTTATTCGGTGTCTCTACACAATATACATGCTGTAAAATGTAAAAACCTCAAATATCTTGGAAACAGTAGCCAATCAGCTGTTTTAATTGTCATATTTGAATTCAGCACACCAAAATCCATAATAAATAGCACATTTTATTTCTGAAGCAGACAACTTCTAAAAAATTGTAGACCAGTGTAATCGAGCCAATACAATAATTATATTTTATTAATTTTATTATATTAACTGAAAAGGTACATAATATGATGCCTTTAAGTGCATTTAGATTTCATATCTTTCAAAATTAAGTTTCATATTTCTATATTCAGCATTAATTTAGCATGCTTGGATTAGAATGTTTTTCTGCTTCCATGCATGAGAACACACCATTACACCTACAAAGTTGGGGCCCTTTATTTGTCTTTCAGTTTTCTGGTTTTTGCTAATCTGTTAACTGTTCACGTGTAATTGAAGAAACTGCAGTTTTCTCTCCCTCCTGGGATATGAGGTGAAAACTTGATGTGCTTGTAAAGTGCAAGGCACCAATAGTGAGATGTACAAGTGGGCTGGTGAGCGGGGTACACTGGTTGGTGGTTGTTGGGGGGCAGGTGGTGTGGAGTTACTTATCACCATTGTCTATAAAAGGTGAACAGTATGACAGAGCTGATACAGCGGGCTGAAAGTCAGTCTGAGCCATTTACGATGAAAGAAGAAATGGGATAGCCGTGCACATATGGCTCCCACCGTCACAAGACCTCTAAAATGATCAGTGCACAACACTCTGCTAATACTCGCCAATTAGGCAGAGGTTGTTCTGCATGGCGATGAAACATTATCTCAGGGAACAATTCATGATTCAAAGCATTCCAGGCCATATGATCCCACGGCTGGAGAACTTCGCTCCTAAGCTTTCAATGTGTGCAATATTGTCAGCTATATATAGAGCAGCTTTCTTTTCTCCGTGACCCTGCCTCCTGTCTGCCTGTAGTCTTCAAACTCTGCAGACACCGGCTATTCATGCGACTTCTGAAATCAGAATTCACAGTCTCACCACACCAGATCTGACTTGTGTCTACACTTGACGATAAAATGGACTGGTGAGTGAATCACCAGTTTGGATTTCATTGTGCTGTGCAATATGTAAAAACAATTGGAAGCGTGCTGAACATTGTAAATTTTTTAAAAGGACACTTATATAAAGTTTATTTTTGCATTGGTATTCTGCAAGTTTATCATTTTGTCTGCCAACATTGCATGACCTGTGTACTAATTTACAACCTGATGAAATTGAAAGATGAGTTCAAGAAAGAAAGACACATTCAGAAGTTGAAGAAAAAAAGTGTAACGTAATATATTCTACTTGTTCATTCATCTGTGCATGTGTGCATGCTTCCGCGGATGTTATGCCATATCTCAGAAACAGCTGTTTGTACAGTTTTTATTTTGCAGTCAAATTATTTGCATGAGACAAGTTCCTATTGGCTTTAAGAAACCAATGGCCAAAAACAAGAAAATTCAACCACTACTCACATCGCAGTTACCACTGTAGATTGTGGCCTTAAATTAGTCAGAGATCCCAATTTTTGATTTGATCCCACTGGACATTTTTCATGAAAATTATAGAAATTCCAATCCCCAACCCCCGGGTGAATTTTGACAAGTCAGAAAAATTGTTCCAATAAAGAAATAAACTTAACAGAATATAAAGACTCAGAGTTGAATGTTGGTCTTTGAACTTATCATGAGGGGAAATGGTTTTCTGTATTGCGAATGATTGGACACCATAATCAAGACTAGACAACCACTATAGAAATCATGGGAAACAAACCGCTGCATTCCTCTTCACACCTCACGGCCTCCAGCTGCCATTTTCAGCCACAATAATATAGTTTACTGGTGCATCTTGCTGACATTTTTCAAGTGCACGTATTTGTAAAAATCAAACAGTGTCCAGGCTGCAGGCAGTTCCAAACTAGGCCACGTTTTTGAGGCAGTTTGGCCAATCGAGTATTAACGCAACCTGCAGTAATTCAGATTCGTGATCGTCCAGAAAACCACACGTAAAGAAGCCCTGGGGCGATCTGATACAAAAATTGGATACACACTGTTACATCAGTAACAATGTATATCCACTGCCTCTTGTGTTAGTTTTGCTTGTTTTTCACTATTTTATGGGTTCATGTGCAGAGAGCAACTTGTTAGGATTTCATCTGATTCAGTTATTAAATGGGTCATATTAATCCTCTTTTTAACAAGACAATTGAATTGAATTGAATTGAAGACAACAGCAGGTGGGCTCAGTGGTTAGCACTCTTGCCTCACAGCCAGAAGGTCTGGGGTTCGATTCCCACCATGCCCAGTTCCTTTCTGTGTGGAGTTTGCATGTTCTCCCCGTGTCTGTGTGGGTTTCCTCCGGGCACTCCGGTTTCCTCCTACTTCCAAAGACATGCATGTTAGGTGAATTGGTGTCTCTAAATTGGCCGTAGGTGTGAGTGGGAGTATGTTTGTTTGTCTATATGTGGCCCTGCGGTGGACTGGCGACCTGTCCAGGGTGTACCCTGCCTCTCGCCCAATGACTGCTGGGATAGGCTCCAGCTCCCCGTGACCCTTCATTGGATTAAGCGGGTATTGAGAATGGATGGATGTATCTGTTGTAATGGGCAAAACATTTAAAAAATCATATCTCTATCAAAGCTCATTGGATTTGAATGAAATTTGGTATGTGTATGCAGGATCAGACCCTCAAC
>OMMV01025947.1:253-11808 GCA_900302635.1 Chatrabus melanurus
TATATAGATACACTTCTGATGGCTGAGTCCAGGAAGTCATTAAAAGCCTGGATCTTAGTCTTGATCCAGGATCATTTCAAAGCCAGACACTCTGATTCCTCACTCAGCTTCTCAAGTGCTGCAATCAGGGTATCCATTAATTCCGCAAAGATCACAGCAACGTCCACGAAGTCAAGGTCAGTAAACCTTTCCTCGCCAACAACAACACCTAATTCGCTAGTCTCCACAACCCTACCCAGTCCATGTAGTCAGGTCTCTTAGCGTGAAATATGGGTCGGATGTTTAGAGGAGTGAAAAAAGCACCAAATTTTGCACAGAGATTCTTTACCGCCGACTTATCAACACTGGAGGGGGTGCTTATCGCAATCGGCTCTAGTACCTGAATTATGGGATAGCAAAGTTTTGTCCTCAAAATACGAATTGGGTAGCCTGTGGCAGGGGTGTTCCATGTCAAACTTTGTTGGTAATAAATATCAGAGACATGTTTTCACTTCAAATATCTACATTTCAAAGTCATTTTATTATTTACATTTCTTTTAGAGTCACTTTAGCCTGACATGGGCTAGTGCCTAGTCTCCACCGGCCATTACAAACCATGAAGAACCCCTATGGCGTTTACAGTATAACGAGAGTCATAGCATTCAAAATAGCTTAAGAATGAAATGCAATGTAATTGTCGTGGCATTTGATTATATACAACTATTATGTAAATCACGTCCTTGAATCATATCCAGTATGCTTGTTCCTATGAACGCTGTCCTCCTAGACTTACAAAGCCATATTGCAGCTTTTCAGGAATTGGCAGCACATTTGCATTTACAAAGCAGTGTGCACTGAAGAGACGCTTTGGCACACTTGCATCTCACACAAACACCTTTGCAGGAACACCTGATGAGCTCCCTGCATGTTCTCGGTGACTTGCAGTATGGTTATCCATTTTGGCAGCCATCTATCACCCTCTCTTGTCCAGGAAAACTGCTCTGGCGATGGGTCCTCTTGCTGGGGGAGCTCACTGGTAGTCCAGATACCAGCCTGGAAGACTGACCGCTTAACCATCTTTATTTTGTTATTTTGTGACATTTGCACTGGGCACCCCCCTAATATTGAAAGCAAAGCTATGAACTATTTTTTGTTATTAAGAGACCTGACTAATGTGAGCATTGAACAGTGTAGGAGCCAGAACACATCCCTGACAAACACCAGTTTTCACTGGGAAAAACTCAGTCTCTGCCTCCGCTCCGTGCAGCACTCATAGTGTCTGTTTATAGGCTGGCTATGATGTCCAGCATTCCCATGAGTTCCCAGGATATCCCACAGAGCAGTCCGTTCAACTGAATCAAACACTTTGTGAAAATCAACATAAGCTGCGAAGAAGCCCTGCCAATATTGTAAGTTAATATTTTTTTTTAAATTCTAGTTATTTTTGCATCATCTTTGCATTATGAATTCTTTTTTTTTATCATGCCTAAGTGTTTTGCACAATACTATACATATACATTTGGATTGTTTATTTTAAAATTATTGTCCCAGAATTAATATTCTTCTGATGTGTCATTGACAATTAATATTACAATAGCTAATACCTTCTCACTTCCATGCCTTAAGCTCATGCTAACATTCCAGCCGGCATTATTTTAAATATTGATATATACATATAAAATACCAAGTATTGTGTGGTTGCTTGAAATATAAAACTTGTACTTTAATTCAGCTTCTCATCCTAAAAGTTTTATTCTCATAATTTAGAAAGGTTTATCATTAACAAATCAGGAACTGATTTTTTTTCTCTGTTGTTTTCAAAACAAGTTGAGTTTTGGTGGATCAGCAAAGTCAAAAGTTTTTGGAGGATCTATTAACCCAGTCAAATCTTATCTAATGTTTGGTTAATAATAATAATAATAATACATTTTGTGCTTTCTAGAAAACCAAATTGAAAGTGCTTTACAAGTCAAATTATAAAGGCAAACACAAATAAATAATAAAAGCCCAGAGATGAGAGCAAACAGATAAAAATTAAAATTTCAATAGTTTAACATCATTATAGAATGACTAAATCAGAATAAAATGTAATCAATCACTAATTATACGTGACTAAAAAAAGGTCTGTTTCGAGTCTTGATTTAACAGATTGAACAGAATTTAACTCTCCAATAGAAGAAGCAAAGCAACCAACCAAAACCTTTTGACTGGCAGACGCACAAGATATTTCTGAAGGGCAAGTGTTCTATTGCAGGCTTTATTGGTTCATAAACATTAACATGAGCCATTTTATTTGGTAAAATAATATTCAATTAATAGAAGCATATGATTGATTTGGCTGCTGGAATTGACCTTTAGAAGTATCTCTACAAATCTTATCTAATGTTTGGTTAATAATAATAATATTAATACATTTTGTGCTTTCTAGAAAACCAAATTGAAAGTGCTTTACAAGTCAAATTACAAAGGCAAGCACAAATAAACAGTAAAATCACAGAGATGAGAGCAAACAGATAAAAATTTTAATTTCAATAGTTTAATATCATTATAGAATCACTAAATCAGAATAAAATAAAAGCAATGACTAATAATAGGTGACTAAAAAAGGTGTGTTTTGAGTCTTGATTTAACAGATTAAACAGAATTTAACTCTCCAATATCAACAAGCAGTTCATTCCACACAACAATAGCCCAATAAGCAAATGCTCGGCGGCCTGACGACTGTTTCTTCACCCTAAAAACAGAGTAAACCTGTATCCTGTGACAGCAGGCCACATGATGGGACATAAAGCTCAATAAATTCTGCAAGATACACGGGCGCTCAACCGTTCAGTATTTTATATGTCATCAGCAAAACTTTAAAACACTAGTTAATCAATTACTGCTATTTGTAAATAAGCGCAATTATTGACACAATTACAAAATAAGTGTATTAAATATTTCAGTCCTAAAGTTGACTTCTTTTATCGAAGTATAACTTCTGTGTTGTTTGCTTTAGAAATAATCTTAGCTTTGTCTCTGCTGGTGCTTCCCATTGACTGATTTGTTAATTGGTTTGTCAAATTATTTATTAATAATAATAGTTATAATAACACATACATTTTATTCATACAGTGCTATTCAGTAACTTACTGAAACATATTTTAACCCATATAATGAAGTGAAAGGTATTGAAATAGGATATTTACTGTTAGAAAGACCCACAGGCTTACCTTTCCGTTATGTGTTGTCTGTGCGAACATATCTATCGGTTTCCAGCTTCTAGCTCTCCGATATTCAAAGGTGACGCCTCTTCTTGTTTGGTTGTAAAATTTTGGAACACATAAAAAGGCCTTACATGGATGGAATATACTTAACACCAGTATGACTGCAGTGGTAAGGGGTTCTTCTTACACGTCCATATAAAAGCGATCACTTTGCATTTTGCACTACAAATACATTATGGGTGTTCACTCTGTCTGCTTGTGAACGAATCTAGTTTTACACTTTTACTGCTGAAAATATTGAACACCAAGAGGATCACATAACAATACCAAATTTCACATTCTGTCACATTTTAAATAAAGCTATGACAGTGTAGTATAAGATCCCATTGGGATTAGTAATAGATATGACTGTCCATGATATCCACGGTTCAGTATTTGTGATTTATAGATCCTCCATATCCATGCGCTGATGTTTCGAACACAGAAGTAAAGCAACCAACCAAAACCTTTTGACTGGCAGGCGCACAAGCTGTTTCCAAAGTGCACGTTCTATTGCAGGCTTTATTGGTTCATAAACATTAACATGAGCCATTTTATTTGGTAAAATAATATTCAATTAATAGCAGCATATGATTGAATTGGCTGCTGTAATTGACCTTTAGAAGTATCTCTACAAATTCTGACACCATACTTTTGGTGAGTCACACTCGTCATGTGTTGGCATTATAAAATGTTTGCAGATGATGTTGTGATGTTATATACTGATTACGCTAAGAATGCTTTTGGGTTCTTGAACAAGCGTCACTTATCCAGACAGTCTGAGCAGACACCCTGAATGCACGACAACCCGTAACTGAGAAATTCATATGGGCATGAGCAAACAGCAGCATCACAGAATATAAGGTAAGCAATCTTACATTGAAGGACATTTACCAACAATGGTGCTATTCGGTTGCAATTATGCAGCTATTACAAGCATGTTCCTCTTAGATTTGTTGATAAAAAACAATTACAGTATATTCACCACACAGATAAACACATTAATGGAATTCACCACCTAGTCATGCTGTGTGACAAAATAATTCATTTTAAAATACTACCTAAAAATAAAACTAAGACGACACTCTGAACTTGTCTTGTATTTGTGATTATTGTAAGCATAATAAAACTAGTAAGAATGGTGGCAATACTAATATTAACAGTGATGGCAATGTTAACTATAAGAATGAATGTAAATGTAATATTTATTGTGCGTATAGTCATTATAATTTTAATAGCACTCTTGTAATAGATGGATTTGTGCTTCTTGGTTTACTAAACATAGCACTGCTTATGTTTTAAGAGTTTATTACCTTTGCCAACCTGTTTTAGAGGATCAGAGGTTATGTGGTGCCATGGTCTGGTTTCTCTTTGTCTGTAATCAAGACAGTATATTTCAAAAAGAGAGATTTTGACAAATTGTGGGCATATTTTCCTTTAAATGGGGAAGACTTGATTGTATTTTGGTTGTGCTCCAGAAAGGGACACTCTCCAAAGACCTTTTGGGTTTTAATTGCCAACCCGCTAACGCTGCATTCACATGTTGGTTGTATGGAGCAGACATAAGCCGGGTGGATTCTGCCATTGCTAGGCGTGAGCGCAGCCCACGCACACTGCGACAGTATACAAATGACGCCTCATTGAATGGAACATTCCATCTTTCACCGAATGAAAATATTTTTTCCATTGCACAAATTAAAAACATTCATCATTTGTTTTATTTGACACCTAAATAGAGTTGTGTCATTTGATATTTTACTTAAAATTAGACAGGTGTTTCTTCTCAGAACAGGAAGCCGCGGGGCAGCGGAGCACAGACAGCTCTGTGTCCGCACAGCAGTTGACTGCGCCCGGCAGGCGAGACACTTACACACTGCTGAGCTCAGCGAGAGCCGCTGAAGACTGGAGTGGAACATTGCAGTCGAGGCTTGTCCAATTCTTCATCTGACAGCGCTTCTATGACCGCCAAAGATGTCTCCGTGAACACTGCATAGGCTTCTAATCACCTGGAAAAAAACGCATAGAACAAAAATGCACGGTAAATGGAACAAAAATGCACGGTAAATGGAACCAGAATGCACGGTATGTGACGTCAGTCATGTAATGGGGCAAATAATGAATGTCACGTGACGTACAATCCACCAATCAAATGACAAGGATTTATTTAGGTGTCATATATATATTTAACAACGATGAGGAAAGATGGGCAGGGAAAGATGAATTATTTTGGTGCGGAAATGTGTAGTTTTATAGCAGTTTAACAGGAATAATTTGTCTGATATTACAATAGACTCTATATATACTGAACAAACCCTCTGTGGCGTCACCCATACGTCTTCTGAAGAGTGGTTTTGATGCTCAAATAGTGCGGCTCTGGTTGTCACCATATTAGCGGTGCTTACTCTGCCTAACTCCTAGCCAACTCATAAATGGGTAAAGAGGTGACGCGTGGGCATGTCCGTGCATGACCTTGGTGGGACCAATAAAGCCCGAGCATGTCCCCATGTCAGAGTTACAGAACAAGCTAAAGCTAGCAGGCTAACCTTGGTTCAGGTGTTTTATTAACGCATATCTTGGGGCCTGGGCGGTGGTTTTCATAACGGGTGGCTTGGGTGCAGGCATTAAAAATTATGTCCTGCTGATTGCCTCAGTAACTGTGGAGTAACAATGGTATTAATGCCACGAAGCTACCGATACCTGCTAACGGAGCTAAGATACAACTTAAATAACACGAAAATTTAGACTCGAGGTAAATACTGGGGCACAGACTTCTTAGATGGTCCGTTAGTACAATTTTCTGCACAGCAAGCCATATTATCTCAGATATTTGTAATAAAATACTGAGACAAACACAGTCAGTTCACAACAGCTAGCGGTCTCTGCTAGCGGGCTTCTGGACTCGGCTCAGCAGCACACACTCAAAGTCACTCAAAGCGACAATGCCCCTACTTATTCATAACATTATGGCTTAAAATAAACTAGCTATAGAGACCAAAACCATTTTTTTTCGCACCAAGCTATAACATGTTTATTTCTGCTCTAGTTTTGGAGGTTTTATGGCCCATTCACAGGTCTGCCAGACTCCGCGGGGGCTGGGTTGACGTTGGTCAGGTGGCACTGGTGTTCGTCGTGGTCTCAGAAAAATTTTCAACATGCTTAAAATCTTTGACGTTCATGCTGGAATGCTAGCGGGAGTTGGGCTCTGCTGCCACTGTGTCACCTCCGCTAATGCTCTGTCAATGCCCCGTTCACCTCCACCGGCCTCTGCTGGCCAACATCAGAGGTCATTCAGTTCCTGGAGCCCGGAGAGGGTGGACGGCCTGGAGAGGCTGCGACAGGAGTGTGAGCTTGAGGTCCTTGAGGTGACGAGTGACGAGGTCGCAGAGTTGCGTCGAGTTTGTGTGGGCTGAGTCACATCTCGGGTGTTGGGTTTGCGATCGGCTCCGCCGGGCTGCACTGCTGTGCTGCGGAATACGCTGGCGGTGCGCCCGCCCTCCGACGGCGAAAGTTGAACTGCATCATGGTGGGTTGGTGGACCTTTGCCGGGCGTCATCCTCCGCTGAGCTATGCCGACCTGCGTTGAAGACAGGAAATTTGGAGCCTTCTCTGGCTTTTCACAGAGATTTTTGAGAATCTGTTACGTCGGCCAGCGTCAGCCACTTCATGTCATAGTGTGGCCCTTAACATGAGGGTCTATGGGGAGCAACTCCCTTTTGGAGCCAGCCTCAAGTGGCCATTGTTGAAACAGCAAGATTTTCTACGTCTGCCTTTGCACTAAGCTGTAGCGTCACATAGGTTTGCAAAATTCTGGGAATTTTCAAATTTGGAAGCTTTCCATGGGAATTAATGGGAATAAACTGGAAATTTGCAAAATTGCAGGTTAGCCTATAACACGGAACTTAAATGTAGTTGGAAAAAAAAGCATCTTGCAGCATAATCTTGGTTAAAACAGCCAGATTTAATGCAAATTCAGGTGAATGTCTACCCTGCACTGTGCTTTCCTCAATCACATGCACACTGCACACTACTTACTACTTCCATCGCATGATCATAGGGAATGTCCATTTTATTCAACATTCATGTTTTTTGTTCAATGAAAGAATCGATTAAAGTTCTACTCAAAATGAACTCTACTCATTTGTGAAATTTGTATTATAAATGTTTGCATGCATGTCTGCTTATGACAAAAGACAATGTTTATATGTATGTTTGTATGTGATACAGTTTGTATAAATTTCCAGTTAATTCCTGTTAATTTCTGTAAATTCCCATGGAAAGTTTCCAACTTGGAATATTGCAAATTGTTCAAAAAATGGTCAAAATTTCCAAAATTCTGGAGCTTAACATCCCATGGAAAGTTTCCAGAAATTTACAGGGAATTTTCCACCCCTTTGCAACCCTAGCGTCACATCATATAGTTGACTTTTTAAGCAACCATGAGAGCTAGAGCTTCCTGCTTAAATATAATACTGTGCAAAACGCTTTACGTTATCTTTCAAATAAGTACGTTATTGTCTGTCTTGTTAACACAGAAAAATTACCATATCTCCTGTCGTCATCTACTTAAAGACCAGTACGATCGTTTTTCTGCCTTCAACATGTGAATGGAGAATCTTCAAATACACTTGCAGTGGAACCTAAAATCAATACCTGAAAAGTCTTTGGAGAGTCTTCTGATTCAAAACTTTTCCTTTTATCGACATAAAATCCCATCTTATCACAATGATCTGATGGAGAAAAAGTCAGAACTCTGATAGCCCTCTGCTGCTGGATGACAGAGGTGGGGAATTATTACATTAGACAGGTAATGCACTTTCTGAGTGCCTTTCTGGTTCATGTGTTCCTTTTAGAGACATGTTAATTACCGGTATGTTCAGACTTGAATTTCGTTCATGCACGGACTTAACATGAAAGCCCAAACATATTTACAGACAAAGTGCACAAATGACACATCTAAGTGATGCCATTACTATAAATGGTTGCTTGACTGTAGTAATGTAATGACTTATTTTTCTGCAGCAGCCTGTATAGACAGTTTATTGGGGAATTAGGGTGGATCTTTATGGAAATGTAATGAAAATGTGCGCTTGTTTTATAGATAGTTCAGTGCACCGGGAGCTATTTGATGCTGGCAACACAAACTGGAAACACCTGATACTTTACTGATGTGTTGTTTTTGGTGCTGTTGAGCCAATATCAGAATAGTTACAAGCTAATTATTAAGAATTGGAGAATATGATAAAAATAAAAACATTGCCCTCAACTGCCAGTTTGATTTATTGTAAAATGATACAAGTGCTTTGACATATTAATATAAATAAGCAGCAATAAATAAGCTAGTATGTGGAGTCTGAGGTTATTTTGCAAGCATGTTTGCACTGTACATTAAATCAAGCCATCCAACCATACCAATAATATACCGTATATGAGGAAAAACTGCATAAAGTCTTCGTGTCATTTCTGTGCGGAGAAAGGGAAACAAAAAAAACAGCACTTGCTATGACAGAAAATCAGTATTTCTCAGTAAAGTACCTTTTAAATTTAAAAATCTAACCTTTAACAATGAATGGAGTGCAACTCTCAGCTTTGCCAAAAGAATTGACTGCAACAACTTTATATTCCCCACTTTCCTGTGGTCGCACTCTGAGAATGTACAAGGAGCAGACCCCCTACGAGTGGGTGACGTAGCAGTTGTTATCCGAGTTGATACAAATATATCACGATACAGTTGGCGTGCGGCATCCTCGGACGGCACAACCTGTATAGAGCTGATAACGCTTAGGTGGCGCACGGAAGTTCAGAGGAACTAAGATGGATGGGCGCCTCTCACAGTGACATGTGTTCATGTCACACTGCAGTAAAACTGTCACTCGTGAAACCAAGGGGAGAGGAAAAACACAAAAAAATCAGCAGGATGTTTTCCTAAGAGTAAAGCACTCTTGCACTTCATTATTGCTATATTATTCAATTCTGGAAATGAACAGATTTTCAGGTTTCAAGTAAACCACTATTTATGCCAGAAAGTGTTGCATTAACATGACATTTTTGACGCCTGGCAGGATAAATTGTTAACCACAGTTAGCATATGTGATCACACTAATTGCAAATGCATGCCGTCAGTGGTGAGCACAACCACATATGGTCACTGCAGTTTGTGTTTTTCTTTAATGCGGCACATCAGTTATAGGCAAACATTTCATGTCAATGTAACAATTTGTGGCAAGAATAGCATTTTGCCTCAAACACAAAGTCAAGTCAAGTCAAGTCTGGGAGCAGGCACGGATGCTGCGCTTCACTGCATCCACGACACCACAGAGCCGCCCTGAGTCCTGGATGGCAACCACCCAGGCAGCCAACCGGTCCATCCCCATTTCTCTAAAATAACCATATATCTGCCGCAGCTAGAATTTTTTTTAAATTTTTTATGCTTTTATGTGTTTTTAATGTATTTTTTTAATTGTTGGCATGTGGCACTGTATTGTATGTATTTATGTGTGTACCCTGGGCATAGTTTCTGCATCCAGAACTGTAGGTGTTCCTCCAGCCCACAGATAATCCTTTTTATGGGGGTTGGCGGCTGGATTAGCACTTCAGCCGTCATAAAAAAACATTGTGCAGGCTAAAAACTGAAAAGGGAAGATTCTTCTTTCCGCTTTCTGTGGGAGAAACTCTGCAGCTGCCTTCCATCGGAAGATAGCGCGCTCTATGAAGGGGATGGGGGAAAGCCATTTGGGGCCTCATCTCCCGACAAGACGAAACCACAGGAGAGCACCAAGGTTCTTGTCTTTGGAGGACGGTGGCTGTTGCGGTGTTGAGGGGTCATCCACTGCACGGCGGCGCCCGGGTCCGATCCTGAGGCGACTCATGCAGGTGGGCACCTGGAACATCCCAAAACCAAAAATCTGGTAATTTTCCCTGCAATTAGCAGGGCAAGAATATCCATCATGGAGTCGCATACATGATTTTTCCCCATGACACCACCATGACTATTAAATCATGGCAAGTCCTGGAGATAGTCTTGGTGAGTCTTGGACACTCTTGATAGGTCCTGATGGCACAAGATGCCACCATGGCATTTTTGAACAGTTTAAACGTGTTGTGAACTGCCGTGTAATTTTTAAGTCTTCTTGCTGTCGTCCCACAGTCTTGCTTTGACTTGCTGCCATCTCGAAGGTAGTCCTGGCCATTCTGAGATCTCTGTGTCAATTTGTGCTGCAAGATTATACAGGACTCTACAATGATAGTCTTGATGGTGTCTCATGCAATCTTACTGGAGTCTTGATGGTGTTGTGCTCAATCATCTTGGTACTCGGTAGTTGAATCATCTTTTACATTGTAATAAGGTCATCACCTCTTGGAGAGCTGATGGTCAAGAGGTTAAAGCGGTGGGCTTGTGAGCAGAGGATCCTGAGTTTAAATCACTAAGGTCCCTTGGGCAAGGTCCTTAATTCCCAAGTTCCTCCCGCTATGCGTGGCAGCGCCCTGATATTGATATGTGCCTGTGAATGGGTGAATGTGAGGCATCATTGTAAAGTGCTTTGAGATATATAAATATAGTCTGTTTACCATTTAGAGAAGTCTTCTGACTTGACAGGACATGGACAATATTCGCCACGGCAACTTAGACGTGGTGTATTGGTGGGCATTCATGCTTGAAATCATGTATGTGGGAACGGGGCTTAAATTAAAAACTACTGCATATTGATTTGAGTTCTTGATAGATAAAGGTGAGGACCAGGAACCTCCAAATTTGGACCATTTTGGCATCTTTTAACATAATAATTTGCAATTATTCTTTTACATATTAGGTTAAGTCATAATGTTGGCACAGTGGGATATTATCTGGGCTTATTCAGGCAGGTACATGTAAAGTAGGCCTTTTGGCTTTGTTCAGACTGCCAGTAAAATCTGATTTATGTGCATATCCGATTTGAATCTGATCCCATGTCGCAAGGCTGAACAGTCAAAAATCGCATGAAATCCGTTTTTTTCCAAATCCGTTTTAAGCCTCATTCATAGGTGGTTTGAAATATGATTCAAATCACATTTTTGCAAATCCGTTTTGGTCTGAATGATCGGATCAGATTCTGGTGACTTTTGGCTTAACGTAAAATTGGGGGGTCACAGCCACTGCAGACCGCTCCGGTCAATTTTACCTAACCTTAGGATACCTTTGGATGATTCTGGGACATCGAGGGGTGTCCTCCACCCGACTCCCAGTCGAATTTTCACCCTACTCCAATAAAATCGCTCACCGCTCGCTCCAAAAAAGAAAACAAAATGTTCGACATGAGGTGTGCTTGCAGGGACAGCCATTGTTAAGCTAAACGA
>OMMV01025975.1:2451-15792 GCA_900302635.1 Chatrabus melanurus
CCCCCCTCAAATCAAACCAGTTTGTCCTTGGCTGACCCTCAATCGTTCAACGAAATTTGCTCCAAATTGGATAAAAACTCTTTGAATTATTGTATTAATACACCAATAGACACATAGGATGTCAATACACATGTAGTCACAACCTGTATTTATTCTGACATAAAAAAAATTGCACTTTGTTTGTTTGGGGGTAGGTGGGAGGGGTCACCTTTTCACACCACCACCAGTGTAATGTCAAACAAATGGGCAAGCTCTGGTATGAAAAAAGCACATTTTTACTGAGGCTCATAGAGGCCACAACACGTCCAAACTTAGATAACATGAGCGAATGCAGAAAACACCATCAATTCAGCAACAGTTAGTTGCATCGAAAAACATCTTGCAAATTGCGAAAACACTTGCAAACACTGAGAACACAAACAAATATACCCTGCTGCACATGTAACAATTTAGTTTGATAAGGTGTCTGCTCCAAATTCACACAATGCACCCAAAAACACAGACGATTTGCAAAGCTCCACAACACAACGGAAGAACTAACAACACAAAAAGAGATTTCTGCCTGGAGGACTTTAACTAAGGGGCCGTTCAGTGCATCTTTAGATCTACCTGGTTGGCAGAGCTGAGTATGTTTGTTTATTTACTTTATTGATGAATTTGCTAAAGGCAGGGGTGGTGGCCTAGCGGTTAGTGCGACCGCTTTCAGTGTGGAAGGTTTTCGGTTCGAACCCCACCCCTGCCCCTCTTCATGTAATGTGGAGTTGCATCAGGAAGGGCATCCGGCGTAAAACTTTTGCCAACTCTACATGCAGATCCATGTGGGATCTGCTGTGGCGACCCCAAGTTGAAATTGGGAAAAGCCGAAAGTAGATTATTATTGATGAATTTGCTCTTAAGCTAGCTATATTTTATTTGCAATGCATTGAACCATATCATCATCATCAAAGACATCTGAGGTATTAAGCCTCCACCGGCTGCTTGCCAGTTCTCCGGGCAGAAACCTCCACAACATAACCTCTTCCATTATGTTGTGGAGCTTTGCAACGTGTCTGTGCTTTTGGGTGCATTATCTGAATTTGCAGCTGGCATTTTATCAAATTAGGTTGTTGCATGTGCCGTAGGTTATATTTGTGCTCTCTGTGTTTGCAGACAGAGACATTTTTTGATGTAACAACCTGTTGTTGAATTGAAGCAGGGTTTTTTCGTATTTGCTTTTTCTGCATTTGGTATTGGTGTCTTAAATTAGAAGTGCTGTGGCATCTCTCTGCCACTACATGTTTGGCATAAAAATCATATTGGGCTTTTAGTGTGGTATGAAATGTCATGAATTTAGCTCCTGCAGGATTTCTTTGCCAAAATTGATTTTTTTTTTGTTGAATTGGTTTGATTTGGAGTCAAACTAATGGAAAATGATGGGGTTCAAATTTTCTGACCTCCTCACCCAATTTTGGGGGGGCCTTCCCATATCGAGCCCCCCGCACACATACCCAGGATAGAAGTGTCCCTCAATACAATTGAACAATTTATCACTTAGGGACCAATCCATTGGGGGCTCAGTACAGGGAGTGATCAGAAACTTAAGAACAACACTCAGATCATTAAAATTGGATCACTGTCAATAATGATAGGTGTAAATGCAATCTTGCACGGTCTCGGGGGGCGAAAATGCCCCCCAGAAATACCCTATTGGGGCCTGAATATCACAGATATCAAATTTTGTTCTCATCAAACATGTCATTAATGGACTCGGCATCACCAAAAACCCCTAAAATGACACTAAGATTGTGAAAATCAGTTCATTATTTGTGGAGATAGGGGTCTGGTATGAAAAGGGCCCCTCTGAGGGTGGTTTAGAGGTTGGAAATTTTGAACTCTATTATTTTTCAATAATTTGGCTCAAATTGAAGCGAATTAAACAACAATATCAATTTTGGCAAAGAAATCCTACCGGAGCTAAATTCATGACATTTCATACCACACTATTTGTAGGGGGATGACTCCCTGTACTGAGCCCCCAATGGATTGGTCCCAAAGTGACAAATTGTTAAATTCTATCGAGGAACACTTCTATCCTGGGTATGAAGACCAGTGTGCGGGGGCTCGAAATGGGAAGGGCCCCCCAAAATTGGGTGGGGAGGTCAGAAAATTGAACCCCATCATTTTCCATTAGTCTGACCCCAAATCAAACCAATTCAACAACAAAATCAATTTTGGCACCGAAATCCTACAGGATTGCACGTCATATCACACTATCTCTTCAGTTGGTGATGTGAAGGCAGTCTGAGCTATGCACCCTATCAGAACTAACCCAGTGATCCAATAAGCGCTTTTTATATAGGATTGTTTTGATAAAAAAAATAAAAACCATCAGCATCTCTTTAATGGGACTTTAAGAGCGCACCAGCGTCACCACCATTACGTCATCCGTTCCCACACAGCCGGCAATAAAATTAGACCTTTTAAACATTTAACCGGAATCCAGGCTGACTGCGGGCCAGCAGGCGCCTTTAAAACACCTAACGGACGCAGCGGGGATTACACGGACATCACCATCGTCAATGAGCGGAGGGAGAGAGGAGGAGGAGGAGGAGGAGAGACGTGCACCGTCATCAGCATCTGTCCGCCAGCTCCCTTTGTGTTCACCGGAGAATGTGAATGGCGAAAGATGACATGGCAGAGGTAGATTTGGCATCAAACGGAGCGGAACCCCCCGGCCAGGCCTCCTCGGCGTGTCCCTACGAGGAGTACGAATGCAAAATCTGCTACAATTACTTCGACCTTGACCGGCGGGCTCCCAAAATCCTCGAGTGTCTGCACACGTTCTGCGAGGAGTGTCTGAACACGCTGCACCTCCGGGAGGAGCGGCCATGGCGCATCAGCTGCCCCATCTGTCGCCATCGGACTCCAGTGCCGGATTATCGGATACAGAACCTGCCCAACAACACCAAGGTGACGGAGGACTTCCCTCTCTACATCGACTCGGACCCGCTTCCTCAGGACGCGCTGCCTCCCTACCCTCCCCCGCTGCATCCAGCTCTGATCGCGCTCCGCCGGGAGGAGGCGTCGGGGGCGACCAGCGTCAGCCAGGCCACTCCGTCCACCACCGTGTCCACGGCCACGACCCTCTCCCAGGACTCGGTGCGCTACGACAGCTGTCAGAGCTGCAAGAGAGTGGCGCTGACCACCGGCTGCGTGTGCGTCATCTTCTCCTTCTTGTCCATGCTGGTGCTGCTGTTCATGGGCCTCATCTTCGTGCACAGTCACAGCAACACTCCGTCGCCGGCGGGACCCATTTGCCTGTCGGTGGCCAGCATCCTGGCCATGTTTTCGGTGGTGGTCACATGGCTGATCTGCTGGCTCAAATACAGACCGGACCACGAGACGGGCCGCACGTCGGCCACCAGCAACTCCAGGAGAAACGCCTGATCATGTGACGGTGGAGAGCTGCGCGCGTGTGCGTGTACATAATCCTGACAGCTTTACCTTTCCCCCCCCCCCAAAATGGCCTTTTAGCAGAATAACAAGCACCCAAAGGCCTTCATGTTGTTTGGAGCAATAGGCTGACGTCTTTCCCCTTCAGTTACGCACTTGGCTGGATGATGGATGGCTGAATGTGGAGTGTTTTCATTTGTGCGATCCCCGCCCCACGTTATTCCTGCTTTAGATAATATGCACCAGTCTACTCACTGTATGATAATCATTCACTCTTCTCAGCAATGCACTCTTGTACATATATATTTTTTAACGGTGAAGCCTCTAAAATGCCGTTCAGAGTTGTATCCACAATCCAACATGTAAATAGATGAGAAGTGTGAGGAAAATGCTGAATTAACCTTTCTTAAAAACCTTAATCCTTGTGCTTTCAGGCATAGTTTTTATTTGCCACACTTTAAAACGCTGAAAACTTCCTATTTGACAAATCAGGATTATCCCAGGGGCGGCTCCAGGCGGTGCAGATGGGGTGGCCAAGGAGGGGCTGAATGTCGTACAGTACAGTGCCAACGTTTAACATGCCTAAAATGGTTAAAACTCACGAAAAGCTCCTAAATATTTAATATTTTAAAATTAATATAATAAGTAAATGGCGTGATAATTTTAAAAATCTTTTAAACTACATAATTTCGTTTAGCTGTCTCAAGGTTTGTACATTTAATCAAGTTTTTACACTCATTTTATTTTGGGCAATTCTTGGCAGCTTTCTTTGTATTGCCATGTACGGGACACTTCACCAACAAAGACATCTGTTCAAGTTTTTAATTTGATGATTGTTTAATGAAAGGGGAAAATCTTGCATTTTTTGTTGTTGTAATATAAATCTGGATATTTTAGTTCTCCCCTGATAAAGGAAAAATAAATAAATAAATGAAAAAAGCAAACACTACATGGGTAATTCTGCAGTAACGGAATTACAATCAGAGCAAATTTTTAATGGTAAGATAAATATGGCCAGATTTTGCTGTCATTGTAATTCCATTGCCTTAGAATTGCCCACATGTCAAAATCTAGGGTGCCTAAAATGTTTGTACAGTACTGTCCACATTCATGTAAAACACAAATAATGTTATGTTCAACAAGGAGGTTATGGTTTGACCCACGTCCAACCACAATAAATTAACTGATTTTTAGGAAACCGATTAAGATTGAGCCTGGTCAGGAAAAAAACACCATTACATTTTGAAGCAGATCCAAACAAAACAGCAAGATCTTGGAAGTTTTAAAATATGTTGAACTTCAGGTGCATCTTCGTGCTGATCTGAGTTCAGGCTAAAATTTAATGTCATGGTGAAATCGAGGTAATATTAAAGAGGGATTAAATAAAGCTAAGCAGCACTCTTGTTTCATGGGAATATTAAAGGGGTTATTCTATATTGTGCATATTTTCATCAATCTTTACAGGTGTCTTAAAACAGATTTTAAAGGCTGAAGCCACAAACACTGGTGGACTCGGTGGCTACCAGACCTAGGCTTTGGAGATAAACGAATCTGATAAACATGCTCATTTCAAGGTACGTATAACTTCAACCACACCTGCTCCTAATTTCCATCATGCATGTGATGATAATATAATTCCATGCAATAAGCCCAGACATGTCCAGCAGGTGTCATTGTTCAGCAGGTGGTAGACAGGTCTATGAGATGTTACATAATGCAAAACAAACTTTCTCTTTGTATTGATCTGCATCATATGCCCTTTTAATTTGGAGACTTACAAGATGATAATATTCATTGTTTTTGAATAATCTTGTTAACAAACACGAGGGGATTGGGTCCTTCACACACTGCATTTTACACGGTATATGCCTAGGCTTTGGTCAAAGCCTTGGGAAAATTACCTCATAGACACTGAGGTGATTTATCCTGAAAAGAAAAACAACAATAACAAAAAAGGTCTCTAAGGAACGACCTGTTTCTGAATCTATTGTTTTAAATAAATAGTAGCTGGTGCTGGACACGCCTCCAAACCGTCAGAGCGAGGGCATCACTCCTTCTCTCTGCTTCCGATTGTGTGGGCGTGTCTCACAGAGTGCAGACTAGCTCATTGGGCGTGTCTCAAAGAGGAAGCAGGAGTCCAGATATGGACTTCCGTGACATACATCACAGAAGTCTGAATCGAGTTATTTCAGGCTTAAAGTTTGTTTAAAGCACGCAACTTTCTACAAACACAGGTATAGAATTGTGGCACTTTACCACAACTACAACTGTATTCAAGTGTAAATGGCAGGAAAAAAAAAGTTTTGCACAATATGACCACTTTCGCCAAACACCGTGTGAACCTCATCGTGTAGATGTGGCGAGCTGGTAACATTACGATTAATGAGTAATCAATTTACATTGGAACCTTCCAAAGCTTCAGGGTGGTGCTGTGCTCTGAGTAGATCCCTGATTGGTTCACAATCAAAAAAAAGGCGTGCTTGTGGTACGGCGTGAGGTGTGCTCAGAAAAGTGACGGTTTAATTCTTATACCAAGCATCCCTGTGAGTCATTGTGAGCGACCACATTAAAAATGAGTAATACCACTTTTCTAACAAACATGCTGGTCAAACACATTTATAATTTTGGGGGCAGTGGCCACCTCGTCCACTGTTCTGGAGCTGCCTGTGAGCCAGTGTTTGAGCCAGCACTTTTGTGCATGTTAGACTACTGAAAGGTCTGCTGTGCCATTTATTTTGACTTTTTATTGGAAGGGACGTTGTGCCACTTGAATGAAGCAAAGTTCACTTTAGTCACGGTCAAAATCATACACAGGTCTCCACAGTTTGAAGACGTCCTCATTCTGTTGTCTGTGTTAAGTTTAAAATGGGGTTTTCATCATGGAGCTGGCTCCCCAATTATCCATAATTATTGCATAATTAGCAATAATTAATTTTCATATTACACTGAAAAATGGGTTTTGCATCTGGCTTTGATAAAATGTCTTACAGGAGGAAAAACAGTTTGTAAGCAGGGGCGTAGCCAGGAGGGGTTTTTTTTGGATGGGGAGGGGGCCCCACTGTCCACCAGATGTCACATTATAGTGTTGTGAGCATTTTGAAACAATCTTTTTAATAATACAATTGGTTCATTTAGTGTGTTGAGTGTTTCAAAACTGTAAATCACTTTCTGAAGCAAATGTTTAACTTTGTATTGGGAGTGTTGTGAAATGGAGAAACACTTTCTGAAACAATGATTTCATTTCATTTTTTGAGTGTTTTGAAACTAAATCTTTTTTATAACTAAGGAATCATCTCCACTTTCAATTAGATGTCACCATCATAGTGTTTCAAGCATTTTAAAGCAATCTGTTTCTGAAGCAATTATTTAATTTTACATTGTGAATTTTTCAATGCAGAGAATCATGGTTTGAAGTAATTATTTAATTTAGTTTATTTTAAGTATTTTAAAAGAGTTTTGAAAAAGGTAGTACAATGTTTCATTTAGTTTTTGGAGCATTTTGAAACAGTGAGCATTTAAAATGTGAATCATTTTCTGAAGTAATTTATTAATTTAGATTTCAAGACTCGGGCGTGGTGGCCTAGCGGTTAGTGTGACCGCTTTCAGTGTGGAAGGTTCCCGGTTTGAGGCCACCCCTGGCCATGCCTGCCACCCATTCGCCATGTAATGTGGAGTTGCGTCAGGAAGGGCATCCGGTGTAAAACATGTGCCAAATCTACATGCAGATCCATGTGGGATCTGCTGTGGCGACCCCGAGTTGAAATTGGGAGAAGCCGAAAGTAGATTCTAGATTTCAAGACTTGAAAAATAGTGAATCGTTTTCTCAAGCAATTGTGTTTGGAAACGGAACTTTTTCTGAACCAATTGTTTCATTTACAGTTTTAAATGTTTCAAAACAGTAACTCATTTTCTGTAATAAGGAATTCCCACTGTTGGCTAGATGCTTACATTTCAGTGTTTTGAGCATTTTAAAACACTGAATCATTTACCAAATCAATTGGTTAATTTATAGTTTTGAGTTTTTCAAAATAATAACTCATCTTCTGAAGTGATTGTTTCATTTAATGTTTTGGGTGTTTTAAAACATTTAATTATTTTGTCAAGTAATTTTTCATTTATTGCTTGAAATGTATCAAAACAGTGAATATTTTCTTTTTTTGTAATAAGGATTTCACATTATTGACTAGGTCCCACCATTTCAGTGTTTTGAGCATTTTAAAACAAATCAGTTGTTTCATTTAGCAGTTTGAGCATTATCAAATGGTGAAACATTTGTCAAAGTAACTGTTTAATTTACACGTTTGAGCCTCTCAAAACAGTGACTCATTTTCTGAAGCAGTTGTGTCATTCAGTGTTTTGAGTATTTTGAAACACTGCTTAGTTGTAGAGCAGGATACGGAGCTGGTCTGCCAATATGTAGACCTGGGTTCGCTTGTGCTACTTGTCTGTGTCCTTGGACAAGACAATATACATTGTCTCAGTCCACCCAGCTGTAAAAATGGGTACCAACCTTGGCTGGGGAAGTAAATGTGAGGCATCATTGTAAAGCGCTTTGAGCATCTGCTAGATGGAAAAGCGCTATGCAGTCCATTTAAAGTATATTGTTTTAAATGTTTCAAAGCAATGACTGACTTTAAAAAGCAGTTATTTAGTTTAGTTTTTTGAGTATTTCAAAACAGTGAATCATTTTCTCAAGCAGTTGTTTCATTTAGTGCTTTGAGCATTTTGAAATGGCAATCATTTATAAATAACTGGTAAATTTACAGTTTCGAGCCTTTCAAAACAGTGACTCATCTTCTGAATCAGTTGTGAAATTCCGTGTTTGGTGTGTTTTGATACACTGCATAATTTTCTGAAGTATTTTGTCGTTTAATGGTTTAACTGTTTCAAAACAATGACTAATTTTATGAAGCAATTATTTCATTTGTTTGTTTTTTGAGTGTTTCAAAACAGTGAATCATTTACTAAAACAGTTGTTTCATGTAGTGTTTTGAGCATTTTAGTGAATCATTTATCAAAGTAGCTGTTTAATTTACAGTTTTGAGCAGTGACACATCCTTTGAAACAGTTGTGTAATTCAGTGTTCTGATTGTTTTGAAACACTAAACTATTTTCTAAAGTATTTTTTTTCATTTCATGCTTTCAGTATTTCAAAACAATGACTAACTTTATGAAACAATTATTTATTATTATTGTTATTATTATTATTTTTTAGTATTTCCAAACAATTATTTTCTGAAGCAGTTGCTTAATTTGGTTCAAGGCATCATAACGCCTCATTTCTGTGTTTGTTTTTTGTTTTTTGGGGGGGGTTAACCTTAAAATCCAACCCCTGGCTACGCCCATGTTTATGTGTGTTTTTAACTCTGTGCTGTTTCCAAGTTTAACTTCTTCCTTCTTCAAAGCCACATGTGAAAATGCATCCTGACAGATCAGACACAGCAAGCAAAAAGGATGCATTTAGTGTCACTCTGGTTCTTCAGGAGTTATACTTAAATCTGGAAGCTTAAGGGGAAACAAACAAAAAACTACCATCTATGGCTGAGATTAGTGAACGACTTTAAACATGAAGAAGAAGAAAACTCCACCACATTATGGGCTGTGAAAGTTATTTTTATTTTATTTTATTTTTTCAGTTGCTGCAATAACACAATGCAATTAAAATAGAATTGCACTGAACTAAAAAAAAAAAAGTCCCTGCACAGTACAAACTGAAAAAAGGTCTAAAGGCTTTTTCTGGGAAAACTTTTTTTTAAATTAATGTATTTACAGTGAACTATTTTGTGTATGTCGATGTTGCAGACATTATTTATTTATAGCATTATTAAATATTCCAACATGTGATACCTTCTTTGTGGTACAGTGCAGGCCGATGATTGACAAATGTGTTGTGGTCAGTGAAGCGTCTGAATTGGAATACTGTTGCATTACGGCCGGATACTGACAAACATTCAGTTTGAAGACATCAAAGTGCTTTTGTCCAATTCCCCTGAAGTCATGCTATACTTATTTATCAGCTTGGAGAAATTTTGAAACTGTTCAACATTTCCTGCTTAACCCTAAATTCCCCGGCTATAAATGATGCACTTTCACCTCTGTTTTGTTTTTGTTTTGTTTTCATTTTTGCACACTAGGGTAAATTTGAAAAATGTAAGCATATTGTATTTATTTCAGAGGACCTAGAAGGTGGTTTTATGCGCAACTGTGGTTGTTGTTAAAGTACCAAACGTATTTGCACAGAGAAATGTTCTATATGTGCTGTTTTACATACATAAGCACATTTCAGTAATAAAGTAAACATGAATATCTCTGCTTGTCTCAGTATGGTGAGGTCAGAATGAGTATTTTTGGCTATAAATGACAGGAGACTAGCCATTGTTGTGCTTTTAGTGAGTGATAATGAACTGATTTAGATTCAACTTGAGCTATCTGCATTCTGCTGTATAGTGTGCACCAAATATGCCCCCTACTGGTCAACAAAGGGTGCTACAAGTACAAAAGCATAAGTGCCAACTGTATGTTTAGTTTAATTTCTCATGTAGGTCCAGTTATTTTAAACGTGGAGGGTTGATTAAAAGTAAATACTTTTTTTTCTGTGCCGGCCGAATGCTGATGTTTTAGTATCACAAACACATTTTTCCACATGCGTTTGCCGTGTCAAACAAGGCTCCCTTTTAGACATAAATTAAACCATTCAGCTGCTTTTCCTTCATATTTTTCAAAATCTTTTTACACGGTTGGTGTAGAGAGAAGAGAATATGACCCATTTACCATCCAACTGTGTTCATCTTCAGGGCATGTACATATTTTTGGCCAAACCTTCGTGCCTCCTATGTCACACCATCTCCTTCTTAATTGTCGCCATGCCAACAAGCCTGATCAAACCATGAAAAACAATAAGCCTTTTGTACTCAGGATGTGCTCTGATTTCAAATTAGCTACAGATAAACTGATTACTGTGATGTTTTGAAGCAAACCCCCATTTAAGATTGTTGCAAAAGTTAATTTTATTGCTCCTTTACTGGATATTAAAGGGGTCATATTATACACATTTTCATGAAGCTAATATAGGTTGTCAGGCATCTTAAAATCAACACAAATGGGCCCATAGAGAGTACAACATTCGTGCCTTCCATGTTCGACACTGATTCAAGTAAATAAATTCTTTGAGCCAGTGATCCCATAATATATGCTACTGTGTGGCCTTTGCATTTGATCAATCATGTCCAAAATTAATGGAGATCTTTGACATTTTTTCAACCTGGGCTCAGTTTTTTTATATTTTGGGGTTCATCTTTTCACTTGGGACAAAAATTAATTTAATCAGTGCAACAGGGCTGTCTACACTGATGTCACTGATGATGAGACCCGCGCGGTAACCTATGGCGGTAACACAGAGCGCCGCTATTTTGAGGTACAAACAACAGTGCACAAAGCGTCAGAGGTAGTGAAACGGACATGCGATAAAATAGGAATAATGCACAAATGGGGCAGGCTGACGGCTGGTACATTGTGGGAACATATTCGGTGGACGTCTGGCCGAACCTACACTTCCACAGCTGCTTGGCAGACACACACGGGGGAGAGAGCTCTTGTCTGTGGGGTGCTGTGGGACAGGATTGTCTCCGTCCCCAACACCAGGAAGGCCCCCGCTTCCCTGCCTCGTCACTGATGTTTCAGCACCGGCCCTCCAGTGGCCGCAGAACCCCCTGTATATAACATTAAGCTAGTGAGGTAGTGGTAAGCATCCAAATATGTGATTTCTGGCCAATCGCTTGGGTTGTTCTGCTAAATTGATGCTGGCAAACGATATGAACAGTTTTGCAATGTAGAAATATCTCATTTCTGCTGGTATCTGGCCTTAGCTGTGGGTGGAAGATGATTGAAATAATCCTAAGACATATTTGCGCACACAGCTGTAAAGGGGGTATCTCGCCTGCGATTTTTCGCATGCGGTAAATTTACGCCCTAATTTTCACGACTTTTTCACGTTTTTTTTTTAAACACGCGACCGGTCGCGAAATATACGCGAGATGTTAGCGCGAATGTCTCACTGCAATGACAAGTCTGTATGGCTGCAATATATTTAGCCTTTTTGTCGCGTACATCGCAAACCCCTCGCCACTACAGGTGAGGGGTTTAAAAATTCCTGCGTGCAATTTTCGACAACTTGCAACCATTCTGCGAGCTCGCGACTGTCGCGAGGCTTTTTTGCAAATAAAAAGCGCAAATTTGCGATCACCATCGCAAATTGGCCACAGAACAAAACAAAACAAAAAAAAATCGCAGGTATGAGATTTAATGAGATTAATGAGATACCCCATTAAACACAACGTTTGTACCTACGAATGCCGATCACTCGCACTGCACCCCTGTGGTAGCTACTGGAACTCCCACAAATACAGCCCTGTATTGATTTAGAATGCAAACACAGTCTCGGGCTAACCGGCTACATATTGTTATTGTATGGGCCAAGCTAAAAACACTCACAGTAAACCACTTCTAGTCGCCACTGAATGGCGAAAATGTTATTAGAAGTGTCTTGACAACATGGAGAGGATCCCTATGGAGGTAAACGTGCACATTTACCTCACTAAATGTAAATTAACTTTTTAAGAAGACTGATTATACAGATAACCACTTAACTTTGTAATGGTTGCAGCACAACTGGAGAGCCCTGAGCAGAAAACAACACCAATGGAGAGTTCAAGCAGTCTTTATTTGCTGCTAGATGGAACTGAGGCATAAACAACAGCTAGCTGTAGCGGTCCATTCACAATGGCTTCTGGGTAGGAACAAATAATATCATCATCAGTGACACAGGCGTGGGTTTGGTACACAGTTAATCAGTTCAAAAGGCAACAGTGTATGTGAGGGCAGCAGAAAAAGGAGAATCCAACAACGTTACCAGAGGTCAGTAAACAGTAATCAAACATACCACGCAGGACGCCAGCAGGCTAAACTTGGAAGAAACAGGAAGGCGGCGGAGGGCGGCGAATGGAGATCAAAACACTGGAGATAAATGCGAGAAAGCTGGTGTACAAACGAGACACTCTGGCACTGGAGTGAAGGATTTATGGCTGTTAAATTGTCTATAACTTAATTAATGGGGAAGTGAGCATGCAGCCAAGTAGGCTCTGTGTTCTCAGGATGCAGTACTGCTGTGCAAAAGTAAAGAAGAAGTCAGCAGGTCACAGAGCTTTTTCTTATCATTCCCTATTCTGTGGAATAGTCTGCCTGCTGAGATAAGACAGTCCGATTGCGTGGATTCATTTAAATCCAAATTAAAGACTTATCTGTTCTCTCTTGCATATGATTAATATAGATTTGGTTAAAATAAAATACTTCTCCCCTCCAACCAGCAATTTACGTTGCTGCTATTAGTAGAGCTGGACACAGTCTCACAGCATGTAAATTCTGGGAATGTATAGTGTAAGGTAGGAGTAAGTTGCCGGCGATCATGTTAGCTCCTTGTCTGCTATTCTGTTGTTTAAATGTTACTCGTGTGTGTTGGTCATTCTGGCTGACGTATCTCTGCTCTGCCCTTTGCCCGAGGTGCTGACAAGGTGCTGATGAAGAACACGCGGAGCATGCGGCTGAAATTGGACTGCGGGTTGGTCACCAACTGTCTGAGTGTGGACCCCTCAACAGCGTCCTGGCAACGTTCTAATCGCCGGTGTCTGGATCCTACTACGTGGCTGTTGGAGAAAACTGGACCGCATGAGCTCCTGGACACTGATTCTCCTGTCTGTGCATGTTTAACTATTTTTTGTTGTATTTTGTCTTATTCATTTGTCGTCATTGGTAGTATGGCCATAGCAGATGGTCATCCCTCTGAGTCTGGTCTGCTTGAGGTTTCTTCCTAAAACATCCAGGGAGTTTTTCCTTACCCCTGTTGCCATTTTGCTT
>OMMV01026058.1:0-10752 GCA_900302635.1 Chatrabus melanurus
TCAACCCTATTGAAAATTTGTGGACTATGCTTAAAAGTTGGGTCCGTGCCAGGAAACCAACCAATTTAAATGAACTCTCCCAATTCTGCCAAGAACAGTGGTCAAATATCCAGCCAGAATTATGCCAGAAGCTTGTTGATGGCTACCAAAAGCGTCTGGTCGAGGTGCAGCTTGCTAAGGGACATTTAACCAAATATTAGTGGGGGTGTATGTATATATTTGAGCCTGTATGTATAATTTTGACCCTGTGTGGATGAGAGAAAGTCTAAAATAAATTCAAACTTTTGCACCCAATTCTTGTTTTTTAGAGTCATTAATGATGTATGCTGTACAATCATTCCACCCCGGCAAAAGAACAGTTCAAAGAAATCATTAACATCTCAAAATTACCATAACATTCAAGCCCATGATGAGTGTATGTAAACTTCTGACCGTAACTGTATGTAGAGGTGAAGGTGTGGTTTTGTTTCAATAATTTTCTTAATTGATCTCTTTTATTTAATAATCTTTTACCCTCTAAAAGTATCAGATTTCTACATCACCCATCTTTATTGTGAGCTGTAAAAGTTTTTTTTTTTGTTGGCAATTCCTAGTTTAAGACGAATCTAAATCACTTAATTTATACAATGCTTTATATGAATAAGTATTATTTTTCACAAACCACTCGTAAAGTGGTTCCGTCTAATGGTCTAAACCTCTAAATCTACTCACATGGCCAAATTGTTTCAGCGAAACAGTGGACTATAATCACTCTGCCCCTTTCTGTACTGGAGCATTTGAACAAACTCTGCTAATCCTAAAGCGAGTACACTGTTTAAGGCGTGCATGTGTCTGGTGCTATGCTACACTGTATGCTTCATAGTGGCGTATCCCTTAGAACTAACAGCACACGAATTGATGGAACTGCAGGTAAATTCACATCAAGTTTCTGTAAACTGTTCGAAGGAATTTCTAAAATTATCATTACAAAGAGCAAATGCTTCTGATCTCCTGCGTGGTGGATCGGATTTCGGCCCACCAATCGTTCACGTCCTCCATCAATGCAAGTATTGTGTTACTATGTGTATACTGTGTACAAATTCCCTGCATCTTCATAAATCTTGTAATCTGCTCATAAATAGCGTTTTTAAATTCCAGGCACTCACTTTGATTGCATTAAGCACAACAGAACATGTTAAGGAGTTGCACAAATTGCAGCAGCCAAAGAGATATGTACATATGTTCATAATACTTCCTTTTTGTACAGTACCATCTGATGTTAATACAAACATAAATATACTCTTCTTGAAGGAACGTTATGGCTTAATGTGCACTATTAAATGTAACTTAACAATGAAAGTGGCCAAGATCACTGGAATGACTTTGAAAATGTTTAACCGAGACATTTAAGTCATAACTTTGTTCTTCAAATGCAAAAAAGACACGTAATGGCAAACTAATACCCCACATAATTTACATGTTTCTTCCACACAAAACACTTTTTCTAACAGTCTTCATGGGTAAAATAATCAAAAACTAAAGTATCAGAAGTTGGAAGGAAGTAATACATCATTTGAGTGCAGCGTTGTAACGTTCAGCCCATTAGCTACCCAGAGGGCTGACATCTGCAGCTGGATCACGTGGCTGTAAACAAGAATCGACCGCAACCCCAGAGATTCGAAAGTCTATCACCAATCTCCACCCTACTGTCTCACTCTGGTCTCAGCCTTCCGGGCATTCACTGCACCAGTTCACCCTTTTTTGTCGGGGTGGTTGTCTCGCCTTCTCCGGAGTCCGACACGTTGATGGGGCTGTCCCTGGAGAAGACCTCTGTGGACTCCCTCCAAACGCAGTCGGCAATGGTCTTAAAGGAATGGTTGCCGCATTTGGGCCGCACCTTCTGTGAGGCGTTGTTGACAATCTGTCGGCTGTTTGAGGTGGCGATCTTGATCTTCAGTGCCGCGTCCACGCGGTCCACGACCGTGTACGTGCCAATGCTGCCATCCTCAAAGCCGATAATGATGTTCAGCGCCCGCTGTGAGAGAGACAGGAAAGTGGGTGTCTTGTATAGCGAGCATGTTCCGATGCTCTTACCATCAGCGAGGCGCATCACAATCAGACTGGACACGACACCAGCGTCGTCGTCTTCATCACAGTTCCGGAAACACACGTACACAAGATAGCGTCCATCCCTTGATAATTTCTGCCGCCAAATAATACCAGCAGCATGGACAAGTCTCAGTTTTCCATTGTGGAGGTCCAGGACATTAATGTTCTCGTCACCTTTGGACACAATCCCTAGTTTCCCATTGGGTGAGATCTGAAAGTCCTCCAGGTTTTTGAGGAAGTTGGATGGCAACTGGACTCTCCTACAGACAGACTCATCTGCCACATTCCAGATGAAGACTGTCTCGGTGGACGTGATGAAAACCACGCAGTCAGGGCAGTCGGGAATGAGCTTGAAGTTAACGATGGTAATACCGTCATCACAAACAAACTTCTTGGATACGCTGCCAGACCAAAGGCTGACGGCGAGGAGCTTGTTCTTGGTTGTTCCCACTAGGAAAGTGTTGGCTGTGGTGATCAGGGCATTCTGGAGGGTGACTAAAATGTTGCACACTTTGTGCCCAGTAGCAAGCCTCCAGACTCTGGAGGCATTTTGCTCGCAGAGGGACACAACAAATTGGTCATTGTGGGTAATTAGCAGCTGTGATATTCTCTGTCCATTAATGCGGAAGATATTTTCCCCAGTATTAGTTTGCCAGATGTACTGACTGCACTTGTCATCTGATGTCACCAGGAGGTCCCCTGAGGAGGTTAGGACACAGTTCTCCACTATGCCCTCATGCTTGAAGACTGTCTCAATGAAACCTGTGCCAAAGTTCCACTTGTGGACAGCTTCTGAGCCGTCCATGGTGAATACATAGTCCTCTCTGCCAGTTAGCTGCAAGTTTTGGATTTTCTTGCCCGTTTTGTCAATATTTGACATGGCAGTGATGATATCGATATCCCAAACCGACAGCACTCCACTACTGGCGACGGAAAGCAGCAGGTTATGGTGGGCTGATTTAATGAGTTTGACGATGGCCCCTGAGATCTCAATTAGGCTAGCCATGCACTGTCCACTGTCCCTTCTCCAGACAAAAATGGACGAGGTGTTCTCCATTGAGGCCACAATGCTTTGTCCATTCTTGGAGAGAACTGCGGCCACAAAGCGTTCACTACGTTTGGCTTTGAACTTTTCCACCATTTTCCACACTTTGGTGTCCAGAACCTCAATGCTTCTGGCCTTACAAATGAGAATGGAGCGCTGATCTTCAGATAACTCGATGCCTACCACTTCGCTTTCATCTTCTTTGCAGTCATAATCTTCCATCAGCCGTGGGTTGGTGATTTCTTTTGTGTTCCAAACAGACAAACTGCCTTCATTGTCAATCATCACCATCTGGTTAAGGGTGTCCAGAACAAGGATGGACTTGACGAAGCCCCCAGAAAACTCAGAGGTGACGGTGGCCAACTTGTCCCCATTTCCCAGATGAAATATTGATGCGGTGTTGAGATACTGGCCACAGAACGCATACATTCCATCTGGAGAACACTGGACACATGTCACCTCATACCAACAGTGGAACTGGTAGAGAGGCCAACCATAGAGTAAGTCAATGACATTGACATCTTTACTTGCCTCGAGCCAAGCCAAGGCATGATGAGTAGACAAAGTAAAACCATTAATGAAGGCCACTCCCCCAGTGATGCCACCGTGCTTCGATCCCTTGATTTCAACTTCAGATAAAAGGCAGGATTTGTGGTTGTCATAGATGAGCAGTGTGTTTTTGGTTGTTGCCACAACAAGGTACTTCTCATCAGTGGTTAACCTGATTCCCAGCACGACAGATCGAGCTGTATCAATTTGACGTAGAAGTTGTCTGCTCTCCACATCCCATGTGCTGACAGATCCATCTTCTAGGGCTACAAGAACAATGTTTGGGGCCAGTGTCGGCAGGATTTCCACTATTTGCATGTAGCTGGAGCACAGAGGAAGCCTTTCTGGACTGTAGGTGACATCCATAGAGGAGTGAAGAGGCACAATAGAGCAGTACTTTGGGCCGTCTTTGTCACACTCCAAGAGGAGGTGTCTGAGCTTGGGAAGGGAGGTGACAACTGGCAACAGCCTTTGCTGCAGTTCTGCAGACAGCGATGCTGGATTTTTCAGCACTTTGACTTTGATACTACGGAGAGTTGTGGCCAGGAACTTGAGCTCCTTTTCTTGGGTATAGCTGTAAGCTAGGTCGATGTCTGTTATAGCCTTTTCAAACTGGCCAATCTTGATCATCGTGTAGAGCCAGCTGAAGTTCATGATGACCCCAAACATGAGATCATCAGTGCGCCCACTCCTGCTCAGGTGGTACACCAGTTCGGTCATTTTTCTGTGATTGACAAAGAAAATGTCGGGCTCCAAAAGGTTGCACTGGAACACCCACGGCTGCTCGGGAGTCTGCCTGTCATACGAATATTTGTCTGAAGAGGGCTTTTCGTTGGGCTGCTGATGGTGAGGGTTTTTGTGATGAGATATATTCAGGGAGGTGAAATGGTTGTTGTCGTAGGTAAAGATCTTCTTCCTGCCTCCTGACCACGCCCCCAGAAAGTACTCCGCTAAGAGGCTGTGCATCTGATGAACATCCTCTTCGTTGCTAAGATACAACTTCTGGGCAATGAGGTGCAGGTGTCTGTTGGCCCAGACCATCAGAGTGACGTTCCGTACCTGCCGTTCCACCAGATACCCCTCCAGCTCCTCTTTAAGCTTTGCAACTAAGTCATATGAGATCCTCAAAGGGTTTTTAAGGTAAGATGCCACAATGACATCACCAAGCACGATGTTATCCAGGGATAGGATGTCCTCTAACTCGACCTCGGTCAACCCAGCCTTGGCCATTGTGATGTATCCCAATGCTCTGAAGACGAATCTTTGGCCCAACTTATTCTCCACAGAGTAGAATAGCTGTTCTATACTTTCATGCACTGTGGAGCACAGAGACCTGTCGTCCACATCTTTGTGAGACCGCCAATGAACTACCTCTCTGTAAATGAGGTTGACAAACATAGGTAATGTACACTTGGCAAGCGCCTCGTTGACGTATATCTGTTGGCCTGAGGTGACCTTCCTCTTTACCCCCAGCAACTGCTGCTTCAGTGTTTGGCTGCAGGCCTTGCGGTCTCTCTGTATTAATTCCACATAATATCCCTCATCATGGATGAGATTTCGGAGCTTCTGCAGGATGCCGTGCTTATTGGGCAACGTCGACACTACAATGCGGACTGTCCGTGGCAGGTGTACGGGAAGCCACCACAGCTTGCGAGAGTCATCGACGTCGGAGAGCTGCTCCAGAGCATCCAGGACGATCACCAGGGGCCTGTGGAAGGAAGATTCCCCCAGGAGATTGATGAGGAGCTCCCTCATCTCCTGGATTTTGTTAGGCAAAGAGTGGATCAGGCAGCGGTAGTTTATTGCAATTTGCTCACAGACGCTCTGGAGGAGGGTGCGTAGGTCTGTGGAGAGCTGGCTGGAGCCAATAAATCGGACGATAACCACAGGGTCAGCTTCAGGGCCCATTTCTTTCTGCAGCCATGCGTAGGCCTAAAAAAAAAAAGCATAGGGAGATGGTTATTAGAAAATGTATGTCTTTTAAAATAGTTTTTCTTTTACTAGCTAGTCTGAATAACATTTCCAGTAGACGTGAACCTCCAGGTTGCAAACAAATGTCAAAACAACAAGCGATATTATTCATAGAAATAATTAAAAACTATATCACAGTGAGGATGGAAAGTTTAAAATTTTATGAGGCTCAGATGTTTGCCTAAATTGACAGCGAATGTAATTAACTTGTATTCTACCAGGAACGGTCAGAGAACCACAATCAAACAGCGAGAATAATCAAAGCTCACCAGCGAGAGCGGAGGGATCTAATTACTATTCTAACACTACGAGGTCGGGCTCGTTAGTACACCGAGAAGGATCGAGGTTTATTACATTTTTACATACGACTGAATATGTATGCTACTTCGAATTCTCATGATGAGCAGAAAAATAATGTAGAAACCACGTTAACGTGCATTTTTAGTGCAATTATATTTTAATTTATATTCAGAATTTGTTTTTCCATGAGAAACACCCTGTGAAGGAGGACGACTTCAATTTTAAGGCTTCATTGATATTCTAATTTCGGCCCAAGTGACTTCAAGAAGTTTGTTTTTTTTGAGACTTTTGGGGCAATACTGTTGTTGACGGCCACGTTTTTCTGTGCCAGTGAGTGAGACGGGAAAAAGAGAGAGGGAGATGAATATATATCTCCGTATTTGCAATAGATATTTTAAATCAGTTTCACATGCTTTCTTGATGTTAAATAATGACAGTGGCGGATGATATTAATGCAAATCTGTATGACTGTTAAATACTACATCTGTCCATGGATGATACTGTCATAAAAAGACAAATTTGTATATTGCTGGATTTGCAGAGTTTTGAAAAACTCTGCTTAAAAACATATTTAAACACAATGCCAAAGACACTTATTTAATTCCAGGATCATGCGCTGCATTTACAAGTAGTCAGATCCCTACAGAATTGTCTCCCCCCTCGTGTTTTTCCATCTGATCATGAGAAATTGCCAAGAATAATAAAAAAAATTTTTAAAAAGTTTTGTTTTGCTGCATTAAAATGTGTGTGGGGGGGGGGGCAACGACTGTGGATCCACTCATTTAAAGGGGCCATATTTTGCTAAATTATTTTTAATCTAAATTTTACAGTTACATCCTCAAAATCCCACAATTCTGACTCTTCAAACAAACTTGCTTTTCGTAAAAATCCTGTCTTGTTTTGAACTTCCATGACCCATTTTTGGGTTCCTTTCCCTACTCCTTCCCCAGGTTTCAAGAAAATTAGTCCAAATGTTTCCGCGTCCTCCTGGTGACGAACATTTGAAATTAAATATTTGCATTCATCCGTTTTTGCTGACGTGTGAAACTTATTAGCCAACTATTGTGTGTGTGAATGGATAAAGAAATAGACTTTTGTGTGCATTTTTTTTTAATACATTTCCAAAAAAAAGCTCACTTGAGGCCACAGCATATAAGGCAAACTTGCTATGGAAAATGATTCATAATAATGCTGAAATGTTAATTAAAAATTTCAAATTGACATTACAAAAGCAGGTATGCCCCCTAGTGGAAACGAAACATAATGAATGTTGCAAAAAAAACCAAAAACAAAAGATGGATAGCCGCAGCGGTAATGGATCTAAACACCAAAGAAGTGAGTCATGGGAAAATATTGTTTAAAAAAAAGTACATTTTCTTGCAAAAATGCGCCGCCCCCCCCCATTGTCCTCGTCTAATCCTGAACCTTTAACATTTTGTGTTATGAAACGATCTGCACGTAGATGTTTGTGCCGTCACCTTCTTGACTTCATCAGCGTCACATTTTTTCAAACTTTTTCCAGCTCGGCACCTTGAAATCTTTCAGGCTTTTGTGAATAGTTGCTGGTTTTTATTTCACATTTTACACAACTCTCTGCAGCCTGTGAATGCTATAAACATGCCTGAAATAGTGGAGTGGCATCTATTATTAGGGTTGAACAGGAGGGGTAGATCTGTGCACGTGTGCTGGGCAATCTTACGATGTGATCCTAATGTAGACGGGCAGCCAGATGGTGCACGCAAAACCAGTGGGTGCGTATGGTTCAACAAACGGGGGGGAAAACATGCACACAGACTCTGCAGGAGTCTTCCAGGCGCTCACAAATGGGTACAGCACCTACAGAAGCATGGACAGATATGCACATGCATGTGACAGGAGATCGGCGTGGTGATAGGCCGCCTTCAGAGACACACAGATGGCCGAGTGAGCACTTGACAAGAAGCGATGAACAGTTATACACCCCCATACTCTGCTGTACAACAACAGACACGCACACGAGCGCGACTGTACAGTGAGAGTGGCCAAGTTTGCTCACCTGTTTGGCGACTTCGGCGAGCAGCAATGTTTTTCCTGTGCACGGCCCCCCGTACACCACTAGAGGGCTCATTCTGCTCCCCTTGGACGGCAGAAGGTACTCCTGTACGTAATCCAGCGACTCGCTCTTGTACGTGTACAGCGACGCGTAGGCCTTGCAGAGCGACAGGTGCTGCAGAACCTCGTCGTACAGCGGGTCGGACTCGGTGTCAAAGTTCTGCTGGACCGTGGCTTGAATGATGTCCACCATGTCCTCGTAGAACTGTTTGCACAGACCTTCCACGTAGTGGCTCTCCACCTCTTGGGAGTATCCCAGCTTCATGTCGCAGTGCGTGACCGACGAGTAGACACGGAGGTTGGAGGCGGCCACGACGGTGGGGATGAACTCGTCACGCACCTTCAGCAGACGCTCGTAGGCTTCCTGGTTGCGCATGACGCGATCGCCGCTCACGACAATATCCATGTATTTGGCCATGTCGGGGAGTTTGGCGAAGCGGTCGAAGTTGGCGATTTTGCGAATGTAGCAGACACATTTCCTGAGAAAGGCAGGAGTTTGTTTTCCAAGAGCAAAGTCCAACTCGTCCTCCAAGGCTGAAACGACAAAGAACAAGATGTTTTACTGGTGTTGGACATAGCTGCCATTTTGCACATTTGAACCAATATATGCAACGAGCGTGCACGTGAGGTTACCGGTCAAACATTTCACAAACCATGCAACAACAAAAAAAAAATTAACTTGTTGACACGTGAAGCCTTCTTGGGATCAGTAATCCATCATTGCCAACAATTTGTTTGTTAGGGTTTGCGTCTAAGTGGAGTAATCAGTGATGGCACCATCGGCGTACGCTATTGTGATCACCTTTGTCTCTATGTAAAACTACGTATATTATATCTATGTATGGGTTTTATAAAGATATCTTTCGAACATGTAATCCGATTTTGATCAAACTTGGAAGGAGTATTGGACCTGTGGATGGGAAAAAGTGATTTGATTTTGGTCAGGATTGGTCAGTGGTCAAGGTCAAATTCCTGGCCCCATGCTGATGTACAATTGGGTCCATAAGTATTTGGACAGTGATAGAATTTTTGTAATTGAAGAGTTCATTTGCAAAACCCTCTAAGTCCAAAACCACAAGTTTTTAGTTGAGGCCAACATGCACTTGGCTGCTTAGGTAACTATTAGTGTGCAAAATATTAAAGAATTTGAAAATACGATTTTCATTTTATTCATGGAAATCTGTGGCTTTTCTAATGCATTTTCCTTTAATTCCCCATTTTAAATTGCATTTTCCTCCATTTAACAAAAATGGACTTAGAGTTTTGCAAATGAACTCTTCAGTTTTGCCTGGACCTGACTATACAGAAAAAGGCTAATTGTAAGGAAGCGACTTCAGGTATTTTATTGTTGGTGAATTTGACTGTGGCGTCTCTGTCCTCTCTGAGCACTTCTGGTCGTGTGTTTGCATTTAGTGCAATAAAAAAGTGGACCTGAAAAGGTTTCCTGGTAGCACGTTCACATGCATTGATGAAGGACTGACACATTTTCACATTCAGCTGCATTGTAATCATGTTTGGAACACAGTAGACAAATCTGCCGTTTTCAATATCACATCTTTATGACATGAAGCAAGCATGTTAGCAAAGAAATAAAAGAGAAATCTCAAATAACGTGATGACAGGAAACTCTTTCCTGACCCAAATGTTAAAATTTAAGTTTCATGAAAGATATCTTACTCTAAAACAGCGGCGATCACATAAGCTCCACCCCGATGGAAACAATTAACTAACATGGATTCAATAAAGCAAAGAAATTTTGAATTTATGGTGGATAATTTTTGCTTGATTAATGTGCTACTGAATGCCAAACTCTGTTTTCCCTACTTCACAGCAATACAAAAACACACCATGAGAAAACCTTTTTAGATTACTTGCAATACGCTTTTTTAAAACTGCAATGAAACGGCTACAACTGTGTGATTTTGGGGGAAAAAAAATAGTTTTATGATGACACGATAATAGATTAACAATCCCAAGAAGATTTCAAGAACAGAAAAAAGTTGATCTTCATCACATACCGGAACGACCTGAACACAAAAAAAACCCCAACAAAAGCATTTTTCTCAAAAGGACTTGTGAGAGCGTAAAGGCCGCCATCAAACAAGCTGGATTTAGATTCTTGCAGCAGCAAAGCTGAACAGCTTTGGGACCTTTTTATGTTCTGATGAGACAAATTCCTCTTGAGCCTTATTTAAGAAGAAACAAAGTTGCTAAAATCTCATGAGCTGCAACGACTGAACTGTATCACGAACTCCCCCGCTGAACCTCCGCCGGCGTCTCCTGTGTTGTTTCGCTCAGACGGTGGCCTGATAATTAGGAGGGAGTGGGGAAAGTCGGCAGGGTTTCCTCTGTCAGCTGCACTCGAACGCATCACAACACCTGCACATTGCTGACGCAACGGAGATTCAATTCAGTTTTATTTATTTCGCCCCAAGGCGCTTCACAAGAGCAGGTCCAACATTAGCGGACCAGGCTCAGGTGGGCGACCACCTGCTCTGGCCACAATAACGGAAACAATTCAAATTTAAAATGATTAAGAGCAAAACAAGGTCCAAGAAATTTGTCACACACACACACAACAAAGCAGCGAGCAACAAAAACAATCTGCCGGAATATTCAAACATTAACACCATCAAACAGCAGAGGACGAACAACAAAGTGCTAAAATGTTCACCGGCAACCCAATCCCACGCTTCACCAACACTCCC